>JASANE010018344.1:0-51446 GCA_030248225.1 Trileptium ribeirensis | reverse complement strand
GAACGGGCCTGTTACATATATACATTTTTATTAAAAATAACATAAAACAAAAATAATGTAGTATATATTCACATGTGCAATAAAGCCTACATTAACTTACGAGTGCGATCGTGATGAAACACAGTATTGAAAATGCATAATTAAAATGCGTAACATGGCCATTAGCAGCTCTAGTTAACACTTTCTTGTCTAGATATTTTTTTACAATGTTACTTTTCCCGCCCTTCGGCCACTTCACTATTTTAACAAGGCAATAGTGCTTGAACTCACTTTAACGAATTGGCAATTAAAAAAATTGGCAATTGGAATTAAAAAATTTTTCCAAAAAATTCTGGTGGGGGGATATATCCCCCTATCCCCCCCTGGGTCCGCCCCTGCACACTGTCCTTAATCCGGCCTTGCCTTTGTGTACTACTATAACAATAGAGATGACGTAGTAAAGGTAAAATTATGGGTTTGCGTTTAAGCGCTGCGCGTACCAAACGTTTGCACACAATACAAACAGCACGGTATGTCACAGATGAACTTTAGTATTAATTTCCTATACTGCGTACCAGTCACGCTTTTCTTTATGGTGTTGCAGAGTCACAATTTACTTCAACCTACTAAAAGAATACCAATAAATAGAACGAACTTCATTGAGGTTTCGGACGTTGTGTTAACAGCACTAGATTTTGCTAGCGCTTAACGATTTTGCTTTGGTTTATTATTCAGTGCTATATTTGGTTGTTTTGACAGTATATACAGTGGCGCGTGTCAAGCTATTAAAACCGGAGTTTTCCAGCAAAAATGTGGAGGGACTGTTCGTTTATGCTCATATTATTATAACGCCATCAGTTATTTTTTCAGATTTGTCAGCAAAAAGTGGGGGTCAGGCGCCCCTGTCACTCCTCTTGCAACAGCCCCGGAATGTGAAAAAACAATCATCTACGGTCGGAATCTAGAATGAGATTGTGAGATTGTTTTAATTAGTTCATTTGTTGAGTTATAGAGAGGCTACTTAGCTACGGAGATAAATAGCGTATTGCATGTTTTATGGAAAATAAATTATTTTAACGAAGTACTGTTATGTTGAGCGTCCACTAGGCTATTCAGGATCTCCAGGCACCAAAACCACAAAAAAGTTTTCTTTTTGTTCCGAGTTTTCATATTTTTGTTTATTATATCCCTCCGTCCAGTCTACGTCCTCATTTTATTTGATCTTATTTGTTTTGTTGTTTTCGTCAAATTATGCCTGATTTCCATAATTTGACTGTTTTTCTTATTAGCTAATTTATAGTTAAGCTTTAGCAATAATTTTTTAGTTCAGTCTTGATTGAACAGCCGATGATTTCGGTAGTCGGAGTTTGTGATCGACACTAGTTTTAATTTGCATGTTTAAATTATAACGCTGGTTACTTAACTACCACAGAATGTGGTAGCTTGTCTTGTCATCATAGTATTATGTTCCGGAGATAGCTATAAAAGCGGAATTGCAGTTTTCGAGAGTACCTTCGACAGTTTGCGATAGTTTTTGGTTTATTAATCAGCCCAATTGATGGTATTTCGCAAAGAATTGCGTGTAGAAACTGCTTACATTTAGATTCGTTTACCACCGAGCGTAAAGAATTTCGCTGTATTTGAATCTTCCGTTATTTATTGATTTTGGCTTTGGTATTTCGGAGCGTAAAGAAATACGCTGAGTTCAGACCTGTATCTATCAGATTCAGGTTTGATATTGTTTTTCTGAAATATTGGAGCTATAGTAATGGAATGCATCACAACTAGGTATCACTAACAAAATTGTAATACTTTAATAATATCATTTCCCAAATAAGCAGAAGTGACTAAAATACAGATAATACCTGAATCAGAAAAACTTGCCTGTTTTTTTCAAAAGTGTGCCCAATAAAAATTAGTTCTAAAGAATAGTGATGTATATACCGGAGCTTAGCTCCGGGACCGGGGCAACAAATGTAGCCCCGGCGCCCGGTAACAGTAGATTTTAGGTGTCGGGGCGGGGCTACTGTTTCAGAAAAAATATTGTTTAATTAGTAGAACAGATAAATAATCTAGTACCAAATTAGTAGAGTGGATAAACAATCTGAAGCTTTAGGTGAACATATAATGCTTGCGAGTAACTAGGACAGTGCAAAGTCCCATCACTTTTCTAAAACTGTGAAATTGTTTTAATGCATGATACAATATGGCAAATTGTTCAATTTATTTTTACATGATAATCTTGAAGAATAATAAATAAACAATGGTTTGGTTATTGGTCATAAGAAAAAATAACCGTCCAACCCCTACCTTTTTGGAACTTTAAAAATATAACAGTTAAGGAATGAACTTTATATTTGTGCCTAGTAATATGAGCTGGATTGCAAAAAGCATTTGTCCGAAATGTTCGTTTTTAATGGGATGCGAACCCACGACTTACGCTTTTGTAATTATATTCGCAAGCAGGTTCTCGTGCGACTGAGCTATCTCTGCCTGACATCACAGCAGTGTAAGGGGTACCCTAAGCTAAGTAGAGGTTATATATATGCCCAAAACCACCCTAATTTTAGTTAATAAAATTTTTGTTTTTTTGTCTACCGAAATCACTAGGCAGGTTCCCACCAATAGGGGCTTTTGGTGGAAATCCTATTGGTTGGTGGTTTTCCACAAAGTTCCAAAAGCATGAGTCGTCAATCACGTGATTGACGCGACTCCTCTGCTATCGGTTGCTCATGTTCAATTTAATTTTGGTTTAATCAGCTTTCACTCTTAGTTTAATTTTTGTGCACTTTGGTTGGTTCTTAACCGGAATTGGTGAAATACGTTGCGGCTTATTCCGATTTGTTTGTTAATTGTCGTGTAACGCGTACACGCATTGAATTGCGTGTGTGGTAGTATACATAAGGATTTTCTTGGTACTTGTTACGAATTTCTGGGTTTTATTTCTCGTTTCTGCTTCTAAAGAACTGGTCTTATTGCAAGTGTAAGGATGCGAGTGCAAATGTAAATACGATCATATAGCGTTAGGAAGAACGGAAATTGCACTAGGTGTCAAGGACATAATTTTGCACCACGTTACCATATAAGGATATATAATTATATTATGATACCAGTACATGGAGATGTTCTCGGCTTAATTAATTATATAGTGGCATTAAATAATTTATTAGTAATATGTATATAAGTCAAATTTCTGGTAAAGTCAGCCCCGTGGAGCGACATTAGTAGAAACAAAATGAAACATCTTGAGGCATTATGACGACCGGTCTTAAGCGTTTCAAAACTTCTTTAAAACTACCCGTCACAACATAGTTTATCTTAATATATATAACCCACGTGCATTCCTTCCGGGTGTGCGTTACATAGGGGTAAATATACAGTCTAAATCTAAGGACTTAGGTTCAGATAAATAAATAGAATTACGGGGTATTTACTTCCGTGGTACTCTGTATTAATCTCACCAGAAATCTAATAACGTAATAAATAACTTAAAGTTTAAGGGGTATATAATAGAACGAAAGAAATAGCATCAGGAGTGCCGCGACATCAGTAAAGGTGTGCTCCGAACGAGTTAGAAATAGAAGTGGTCATAGATTACCCCAACTCGAAAAAGAACTGCGTATTAAAATTGTTTGCTTTACATCTAATTGTTTTAATAAGAATAAACATTTTTCTCGTGCCTTTAGTGCCAAGTTTCTAGAAAAACGAGTGCTTAGAAGTAGTCACATCGCCTCGCAAGACGCGGGTCGCAACCAAAAGAACGCGTGCTATAAATTGTGCCCCACTGGCATTCTACTGGTCACACCTGGGACCCTACAATCTTCGGTGACGAATCCCTTCCCCATTTAAATATCGATAGCCGTCATAAAACTCACCTTGTAACCCTACCGCCTACAAAACCCCACAAGTTAACGAGCAGTTCACATTTCATATATATGACATATCCCGTTCTTTCAATAAAGGGTACCATTGGCCTATATGTTTATATAAAATATATATAGTTTGTATATATATATAAGCAATATATTTTATTTCTTTATCGGACTAGCTATAATTATCAGTGTTACCTGTCAGGTGTGTGACAATTTTATCTAGCGAAACCATAGCGGTGGGAACGGGCATCGCGAAGTCGGTGGAGAAAGAAGACCCTGTTGAGCTTGACTCTGTCAGCGCTCAACAGGGCAACTCTTCAACGCCCCTCCCACTGTCCCACCGCTGTGGCACGTGTGGGATGAGGGGCGTTGTATATGTAATAGTTTTTTGACAAGGCGGCAGTAGAATTCGATTTTCCCATACGAACTCCATGTTAGGCAGTATATATATTTTTTGGATTTGGGCTAGCGGTAGGGGCGTGATAACGGTAGAATGTGAAGAGCAACCGGCTGAGAAGTGGATCTGTGGTGGGATTTAGGATTTGCGTCAATCCAAAATGGGCCCATGAAACTCAAAATATACGACAATGGTAACATCTCCACGACCACTCATGGGCGTTTTTGATCTCTTTTGTAGCTCCTCCTCTTTGTACCTGCTAATGGTGTGCTGCTATTGCTTTTATTTACGCTCCGGGGTTGTGTCAAAACGGGATTTTCCATGGGCCCAATTGACAAACATACACAAAATGGTAATATCTTCGCCATCGCTCGAGGCATGTAGACGTTTTCGCTCTCATATTTTAGAGTAAATCTTTCTTTATATAGTCGTAAATGGTGTGCAGCTATTGTCATTATTTACGCTGCTGGGTTGGGTCAAACCAGTTTTGCCATTGGGCCATGGGACCCAAGGTACACAAAAATTTATATCCGCAACCGCTCATGCTCTCATTTTATAGGGCAACTAATTATCTATGTAGCTGCAAATGTATATTGCAGTTGCTATCATTTACGCTGCAGTACTGGGTCAAAAAGTTTTTTTTCAATGGGCCCATGGCACCCAAATACACGATAATGGTAATATCTCCGCAACCGCTCGACCTGTATGTTTTTGTTCTCATTTTGTAGAGCTAATCATCCTCTACGTAGCAGCAAATAGTGTGCTGCTATTGTCATTATTTACGCTGCAGGGTTGAGTCAAAACGGCTTTTCCCATGGGCCTGCGGCACCCAATATACTCGAAAATGGTAAGACCTCTGTAACCGATCGACTTATATGTGTATTTTAGTCTCATTTTTCAAGGTAATTTATCTTCTATATATTTGCACATAGCGAAGACAATCTGGTATATATCTTTCAACTATTCAAAAAATGTGACTGATATCCGGTGGCCTATCTTATAATTTAGTGCGCAATATAGCTTTGTACGTATCTCTGAATTCCATATTCAACGCTCACAATTCACCATCTTGGCTATAAGACAAGCTACTAGTTATATTGTTGCTGATAATGTTGATAACGTTGCTGTTAATGTCATGTATTATTTTGTTGTGTGAGGTCAATAATGACTGTCTTATAGATCAGACAGAAAGAACGATATTCTGTACGTTCAAGCAAGGATTTGCTGTCGCATCCACCCAACCTTGCTACAATTCAACCGAGCTTAGCATTGTATATTTATATATCAGCGCGGCCTGTGGAATGCGTCTGCAACCAGTGTGTTGGATACTCTTCTAACGTTATATTCACCTGCGCGCCCCATCTAATTCAATCTTCAAATGAGTTTTGACCATGTTTGTGCGATAGGGTCAAAAGGCCCGTTCGATTGGGCCTGAAAGGACAAAACAACACGGCATAACGCAGTCATATATCCGGCAAAACACCGGAGACGTCTAGCAAGTGTTTGAATGACGCTGTTGTTGCAGCCTTCTGAGGAAAAGCGTTCCAGTAGTTAATAACACGGTGACTGAAGTAGTGAAGTCGCTTCGATGTTTTTGGTATATCAGGCGTCTTCAACTTATAAACGTGCCCTCTGGTATCAGTATTGCCATCCAAAAACAGTTTGTTGTAAGGCAAATCAGTCTTCAGAGTCATTATTTGGTATGGTAGCACTAAATCGGCTCTCAACCTTCTCGTTTCCAACGTCTGTATATAGCTTTAGATATCGCAGTCTCTCGTGGTAGGTCCAATGATCTCCAGCTGCTACCAACATAATGGTCAAATCTCAATGATTAAATACGATGAAGGCACATATGGCAATGATTTGTGGAAAACGATTAAACCATAGTGCTTACAATACAGTATCCCACAAGCAGGCCTTGGCCCTAGCCACTGTGCGTGTAATCGATATATATAACATCGAACGCACGACCAAATTAGCTCACAGTGAAAGGCATAAGTTGAATCTAGATTAGAGATATGGCGAATAGTAAAATTCACAGAGTATATACCGAATGTTCGGCCGAATTCCGAATAATTATTTGAAATGAACCGAGCTAATTTTCCACTGAGGGCGCTAGGGAAAGATCGTTAAAATTACGTTTTATTGTGTGTTTCTGTCAGTTATAACTCACCTTCAGATGGATGGACTTCGACAATTTTTTATTCGATAGCAAAAGTTAGTCAAACGTGAACAGCTCCGACCCCATCTTCAGGTCAGATGGCAAAAAACAGGTTGTTAGGGGCTGTTTGCCAAATCTGGTTCTACGGTAGCAGCCTTTCGCAGCCCACATCTCGCGAGACAGGCTTCGCATCGAAAAACCACAGCATCAGCTCATCAACATCTACAGCATTGTTGACTACGACTTTTGTATGAGACCATAAGACTGTGCCGCTGTGGGGCCGAATATGGTTCATCGCCCCTTTGCCAGAAATAGCGATTTTTTTTATTTTTGGAATGTTATTGCCAGATTTTACTTATGAGTGCATGTTGGTTATCAAGCACGCTGGATACGATGGTTTTGCTATCTAGAGTCCAACTTGACAAAATTATACTTTTTCATGGTGTTTCAAGTGTTTTACTGGATTTCCAAAATGTAGCGAGTTTTCATTTTTCTGGTTATGCATTGCGTGCAAAACGCCAAGAATGATCTATATGGATTTTTCCGTATCTGAATTATATAAATGCTTTGGTTATTTAGAGCACCGCACGGATATGTCATGTTTTCAGTGGGATTAGGGTCAGTAAATCCGATTGTCAGAATATATATATAGCAGGAAGTAGCCGGAACCTATAACTTCAATTTTTTGCTGGAACCAGAACCTAGTCTTTCCAGTAAGGTAAAATAAAAAGAAATATTTATATATATATATTAGTCTTGTTTGTTGGGGGGTGGGGGTAATGATAGCCATATGGGATTATTTTACCGGTTAAACGCTTTAGTTCTCTTACTTCAAAAGTTATTTGGGTGTGTCGTTGCTTCTATGAGGGCTATAAATCCTAAATCTTTTGAAATGTGAGATTGTAACATTTTTTCAATTATTTGTACGTTGATAGCTAGATGATGCTATAGATTTTCTCATACGAGTAGAGTAGCTTGCTATGGTTAACGTAATTGTACTTACATTATAGGCAACCAATTCGGCAGCTGATAGGACCCTACCATGTTAAAACCTTTTTCTTGAAAGTATTGATTTTACAATTTGGGTTGTTACCGCCGACGCCGTTATGTTTTACGTTACCAGTAATAAGTCGTGTGTGGTCAAAGGAAAAATCCTACTGCATGTAACAGCAAATTTTACAGTTTGCACCACGAAACCAAAAAGCTAATTGTTTTGAAGCAGTCTTAGCTTGGGGTTAGGCTTCGCCAGTTTAAGACACAATTGGCCGCTGTCACAGGATTTGGCAGTTTCCCGACGTTCCCTATATCTCCAATTAGCAAGTAAGCATCACCTTTTCCACACTTGTGAGAAGTCGTTAATACGTTTTGGAGTCTATTATTGTATTTCCCCACCGTTAATAAAGGCTAAAGAAGCTCACCTTTGAGTAGGCAATGAACACATACTAGCCACGCTCTCCCAGTTCCTGCCACATAGTGAATAGCTGTTATTAGACTGTACTCAGCAATTTGAAATACTCGAAAGGTTTTATGATGTAGCTCACAAGTCCTTATATATATATATATATATATATATATATATATATATATATATATATATATGTATATATATATATATAACTGACAAAGGCAAATGTCGCAGCATAGTCTGTCGCAAGTTACTATGCAGGCCCGTTGGGCTGTAACTTAAATAACGGCACGATAAACGAATCCTGGACTATGGAGGATATACTTGATAAATTACAGATATATACTAATGTTTAATTGATTAGCGTTTACTTCTTTGTGCCTTATAGACTGTCTAGTAGAGGTCGAAAACGTGTGTTTGGAAGATAAAAAAGCTAAACTAAGGTACCTGAGCGAATACAGATGCAATGTATTTAATTTTTGTTTTCTATATAACACCGAAAATAGTAATGCAGTTACGACTTAGTTTGTTAGCTCCTATTCACTGGAAATGCGAAACTCTAATTGGAAAATATATACACCATGCAGATATCCAAAAGCCACGGAGACGCAACTTCGGTTCCGACAAAAATTTACCGGAACCGTATATTCTGGTTACTTTTTGAACCATGTAGTCTGTCTTCAGCATCTTGGTTATGTATCGCGGGCAGGGCATGAAGAATGTTCTATGAATAGGTTTTTCGGTACGCTAGATAGGATGGTTTGATTATCTAGAGACTAGCACGAATATACTTCTTGCGTTTTCTGTTGTTTTCGATCTGCTTAGGGTCGACGAGGTTCCAGGGGTTTCAACGGGATCAGGGTTACAAGGATTTTAGTGTAGTATATATATACACCAAAGACAAACCTTGTATCAAGTGATTACACAAAATGACCATTTGATGAAACCACGTTCGCTCCGTTTCAACCTCGCCTTCGACTGACTTGCATATTAATAAACTCGGGAAATGGTAAACAAAGTATGTAGTAATTTACGTTTTGCCTCTGACCACGTGCTAAGGGAGCACCATTTTAAAATTTCAAAACCCACGGGCTATTGGTAACTCGCGCCTCTATAGTTTTGGTTTTCGCGTAGTCCCACCTTGTAACAATTTGCCTCCTGGTGTGGTATGTGCGCCGTCTGTAGAATCGTTTAATCGGCACCTGTCTCGAGCTTACTAGCCGAACTTTGTTTCGCCGTCTCGCTAATTTATTCAGCCCGAACCATCGTTATCCTATTTGGTTGGGGACGAAACACCGATCATGGAACTGCAACATTATCTCGAATCTGAACAGGTTCAATTGTCGTTCGTGGTCCTGGTTAGACTTTGCGAGTGAACGTAAACAGACATTATTAGGAATCGTAAATGACTGTGTTATTAAAGCACCCCAAGGCTACTAACATGTCTATTTCGGCCCTTATTTTTATGGATTTTTTTATGTTCTCAATTAATATCGAATGTGGGGATTTTATGGTGTGGGTGACCATTGGGGATTTTGAGGATTCGGTGGACCTCAACCCGTACATTAGAGACTGGTTTTAAAACGTGTTTTTGGGGTTGCGAAAAAAAATTAAAAAATCAACAATTTCAGCTTCGTTATTCCACGAAGTTTTTGGCGGTGAATTTTTTAAATATACGGCCATTGTTTTAATATTCATTCCTGTATGGGCGTCGCAGATTGTCGTTTTACCATCAGTTGCTATTAAAGCTATTTTATACATATGGCATATATATACAATATATACATATATATATATATATATTATATATAGCAACAATCCAGTGATTCCATTTTCTAGCTTACGTATTGAAGACATTTGATAAAATTTGTTGCAATACCTTTATTGGTTGGTCATGATAGTTGTCAAGATGGTATTACCTATGAGTCGCTGGAAAATTGCGGCATGCGTTTTGAATCATTTAGTCATTTTGGGAATTTCGTTATAAATCGTTCATGTTTGATGACGCTATTTTACTTGAAGGTAAAATTCAAACATCTCATTGAATAATTTTTTGCCGTGTTTGAAACAGTAGGTATGTTCTGTTTCACGGAGTGTTTTTGAACTGGTGGCGTTTTTTTACATTTTGTACGTACTAGTAATGGGCTGGGATATTCGTTACCATATCCGGGTAATATTGCCAGATATATCAGATAATCCGGATATATATATGGATATAGACAGCCATATCGTAAAGTTTCAAACATTTATTTAACCTTCAATAACTGTATACCAGACTTTGGCATTTACTATTTACTGGTGTATTAGGATGTATCATTAAGGATTTGAGGCATAAACCAACATTGTTCTTTTCATAAGATGTTTATGAACCAATATTTACTGTTTAGGCTTGCACTATGCGACAATTATTTCTGTGATCACTTTTTACGTCAAAAGATTTCGCGGTAGATTTTCATATATTTCCTCTTTCCTTGGTACGTAAGGCATATATTTTAACACGATACAGAAATCAAATCTTTTAGCCCTTTTACGCATGTAGTTGTTTTGTGCAACTTAATAGAACGTAGTTTATTAACTTTGTTTGGCATCGTGGCGTACGTTTGGCTGAGATTGTTATTCACACGCGTTGTCAGGATCATTAAGAGTGTCAGCATTGTCAGAGTGCTGAAGTCACAGTGCAGTCGAACCCGTTGCACGCGCGATGGAACCAATTGATTCTAAAGGATGTGGTGGTGCTTGTCAAAATCATTAAGGATCCGTGCAACCGCAAATTTAGACGTTCATCCTAAGTTTTTCTTGCTGGGCCTACTGCTGTCACTATCTCGCTGGCTGAGGTTGAATAAAACGTTTCATAAAAAATACAACATGTACCTAGACTAGTATGGTCTAACTGAGTGGCAGTAAATAGTTTAGCTTCTGTGGTTGCGTGATCAAAAACCAATATGCTGTAGCTGCTTTATTGACTAGGCTGGCCCTACTTGTTTAAAAGGCAAAACCGTCACGATTGCTGCAACGAAACATTCTGGATATTTTAGCGGACACATTGTGAAAACGTTGATAGATTTACCTGCACCTAACAATTTTCCCTATTCCACGTCTACGTTAGAAACCTCGCGCAACTTTGTGAAAATATATTCCTACCGCTGGTCGGCAGATACATCTATTATTGGCAGCTTACTTTCCTTACATACGAAGTCCCAACTTATTTTAAGGTCGAATTGGCATGTAGATCTAAATATCCTGAACGCTAGGGAGTGGTATCTTTGGATATACCCAATATCCAAAGGCCACCGTTTGATAACCATAAGGCTACAGGGCAGGTAAAACACAATCTATATCCTATATAGTTTTGAAAATCAAGTATTTTTAGGTTTTCAACGGACCAGTAATCCTAGACGATCCAATGAAGTGTCTTGGTTTCTTTGCCTAAGGCAAATAGATACTCTAACATTGATCACCAAGACAAAATATGTAGATATAACGAACGACAAACACCTCTCCCCAGAGGATAACATGAAAACGCATATGCAAACAGTGTCGTATCGGTATTCTTGAATGAATGTTTTGTCGTTCTCTGCCAGTAAAATTTCGCATTTGGATATTAAATGCAATGCTTGTATAGCCGGATAATTCCGACGTCGTGGATACTATCCGGATATGAAATCGCGTCCGGATATCCTTGCCTATCGCTAGTGCGTACATTGAGCCAGAAATTGCAGAAAAAGCTTTATTTTAGAGCTTCGCAATTTTAAACCTTAACCAAAGAACTGTTTTGGTGTTTTTGGGAGCAAACCTGTGTACCTGTGTTGCGTAGAATGGTCTAAATAGGTGAAAATGGCAGAGATTTTGCTTGGTGATATAGTTATCATAGATTGTCACAGTCATTTTCATATGGACAGTTTTAGGATAAACCATTTATTTTTGATGTTTCTTTGATTAATTAATTTCAAAAAGTAGCTCAAAAGTAACTATTCCTTATTCTACCGAATAATGGAACTTGCGGACGAATACTGAATATCCTGTTCGGCCGAATACCAAATATTCGGCATTTTCCTAATGCAGACGATGTCGTTCTCCTTGGCAAACAGTAGTTTAAGTTTGGATTTAGCATAAAACGCCGCAATCCTTAACGTCATGCTTATTTTTGGGATGATATTACATATTGACCCTCCTTCAGGGTTACTTGGTTCAGACAAACGATCAAACAATCGCGTACGTGGTATAGTAACTGTGCCACCGTTCATCTGGGAAACGAGTTATTTTTGGACACACTTTAAATTACGGTTAACAGACTATTTGCCGTGTTTCGAATGCCGAGGCAATTTCTCCTCTCGATTTCAGACATACGACTAAATATATAAACGAGCTCAATGTTTCTATGTATACCTAGATATTGTAACATAAAAGTCCTTCCTAGATGTCGCATTTTGGTTCCGTCCAATGGTATAGCATCAGTTTTGAAAGCAGGTCCCGTCTTTATATACGCAACTGCGGTAATGCATTGCTTCAGTTTTTAAGTTTATTATGCGATTACTATAAATGACAACTAATTTTAAGTTAAGGCAACTTTGTTCTCCACTAGTGGGCGAAATTACTTTTTTGACGAACGATATTTACATCGTTATTCCTTTTAACTATTAACAATCGTTATATATATGCCATACGGGAGCCTATTGTGCCTTGCCGACCACAATATTTTGACATGCTGACCAGTGTTTGATTGGAGATAACATTTTAGCAAATTTTTAATTGATAGTATCATGCCATGAAGGTTCAGTGGCTTAGTGGTCTTCAGGACACTTCTCAGCATAGCATAATTCTAACCGTGTTTTTCTCAATTTATGTTTAAACAAAAATTTTATTGGTTTTTATAGATAGATATATTCATAGTAGACGGGCACTATGACTCTATATAATAATTAATATACTATATTTATTTTTGTCACTGTTATTCTGCGATATACATGTACAATATAATATTCATTACGGCAGTAAATTTTTCACGTTCTGGTGTTTGTTGATGACAGCAAATGAGCGGAGTATCGAGCGGTGAAATTAGACCTGAGAAGCGGATTGAGCTAAATCCGTTCGACGCAGATGCTTGGAATTCGCTGCTACGGGAAGCTCAGGTATGCTGGTTCTGGTTAGTCTTTAAAACAATATTCATGAAGTTTTATATATACTTTAAATTTTGTGGTTTGTATATGGGATTTGTATTGCTTATTTAATGTATACACGATGGCTGCATGTTTATACTATGATGCTATATATCTTCGCTATTAATAGATATGGTGCCATGCAGCAGCCTGAATGGCACCTGAGCAATAGACACAGGGGCAATTTGTGCGCATTCATTAGTGTCAAAAATATAAAAAGCGTGAAATACTTTGCGGTGATTCTTGTTTTTTAGTCGGTCGTTGTCATTTTGCGGAAGTGGGCTGTCTCGTTAAGAAGCTTGCTGTGTAAGCATTTGCATCGTTTTTTATTGTTGAAACGGAGCGAGCACAATTTTGAAAGCATATTGGTTTGCTTTCAACAAAAATCGTAAAAAATCTTTTTTGTCCTGTGGAGATCATATATAACTCATCACCGTATAGATGGATCCTCACAATTTTTTTTATTTGATCATAAATTCAGTCTGTTTGTGCCCTTTCGTTGGACGCTAAACCCCCATCCACAACGCCATCCGCGTCAAGATGGCCCAATGGGTCAAGGGTCACATTGTTCAATTTTGTTCATCTAGATATCTATTTTCGCGACCTATATATCGAGATAGAGACTTCGCAGCGAAAACCGGAGGCCACCAAACAGAACCCTCTCATCGAAAGCTACAAGTTTTTTGTTATGGATTTTTTGTCAGTTCTGCCGTTTTAGAGCTGTTATCAAAAGATAAAAATATATAAACTTTTTGAGTGAAAATTTAAAATTTTTTACAAATTACTTGTCGGGCTGAAGTATTGGAATTATATGGCTATTTAGCACGCAGAGTAGCCACACTCGCTCCGTTTCGCCTCGAATTGCAAGTTACTGTGGTATTGATAACAACAAGAGTTTGAGCGCAAAAATTGCCGAAATATTCCTTTTTGAACGCAAAGCCAAGCATAAGTGTAGTTTTCTTGTTTGCTTGCATTATTGCAGGAAATTGGTCGAGCTATCGTTGTAGTAGACACATTATTGTTATGCTGTAATTATGTGTCCTGTTGTTTTTCGTAGCTCTTTTGTAATTATATGCTATGATATAATAACTGTTTATTTAATGGAGTTTGGATGACCAGTAAATGTGTCACTGGGTTAATAGTATGTATTTTATTGAAATGATGTTTATTGTTATTATATACGTGTTGGTACGGGTATAGTATGATTTATTTTATGCCTGACTACGTTATATATTTTATTACCGTATTAATAAAGTGTGCCGGGTGTTAGTTCACGAGCAGATTTCAAAAAGTGTCAAATTGTCCAGTGAGTGCAAAAGGCATCGTGTATAATGCAACAACTAACATACATGATGTAATGGGAAATCTTACTCTGAAAAATTAAGATGAGAATAGAAGCCATGTTGTCAATCGTGACTATTTTGATTATATATATCATATGAAAGCTATCACAGTGGAACTCGACAATCCAGTGTCACGCGTACAGCGTACCGCAAGCTTATGTGGTTTTAATAAGTGAAGTCGCTAGGATAAGTCTAGCTTGCGCGGGGTCTTGCTTGGCAACGCAATATTGAGAACGGGAATGAAGTCTAACTTATGGCATATATTATATATATTTACTGCAAGATAGCTTAATTATGGAATGAAGCGTAGTCGGGTTTTATGAACTAATAGACCCGATTACGTTTGTTCCAGAATATGTATAATACGTGGCCTATAAATATTGATTTCTTCGTAAATATCCGAGCAATGCGTACCTGTTTCAGGTAAGACTTAAATATATTTTTGGATTCATATTATTGAGTCATCACGAAAATTTTCTTAAAATCTGGACATTGATATTCAAAGGAAGGAAATGTATTCGACGGATTAAGTTAGGTTTTACCCCGAACCGTTATTGTTACTTTACTGAATGCATGTTTTGGTCTTCCATGGGTTTTTATCTCGGTGAGACCGCTTTAGCGCGTATGAACTGGTCTACGCATTTCTTTGTCGGCACAATATTTCTTTGCCACACGTCAACACAGTGCACTTGTTGTTAACCCCTTTATACTCGTTCTACCGCACTCTCAACAGAGAGAAGGGAGATCGTTTCTTTTTTATTCTTCCGAGAGTGCAAGCATTCCAATAGCGAATAGCGGATCTTGATATAAATTCGCCACACCTCAAATCGAAATTTTATCCTGTAACAGCATAATATGGGAGTTAGTATGAACCATGGCATCCATAAAGCATTCTAGGTCCATGCCTGTAAATTTCTTGGTGATACCTCCATATTTAATTATGTAGAGGTCTTTCGATGCATTTTTGTCGCATTAAAGCTGACAGCGCACGGAGATTTTACGTTGCATTAGGTGCCTAGCGGTGTTCTGAAACTCCTCCAAAACACGGGCGCGGCATTGACCTCGGGGCACCGGGAGTAGCACCAAAGTCGGAGACAATTGTGTTGTCAGATATATATGCATATGACGTCAGACTAAATGTGTGTTAGTGGCATAATAACGAAATTTTTCTACATTTAAGAGAAAATGCAGTTAATAGCTGTGCTGTTTCTAGCTTAGCCTCCTTCCTCGGTGGCGTGAACACCGTCGGTGAATGGCGCTTGAAGTACTGAGAATGATCGAGGTAGGCTTAAGAAGCGATTTGGAATCTGGGTTCAAGCTGTACTGCAAGGGGGTTGTTGTTTGTAAATGCTACATGTGGAACATCGGGTTACAATGCCATCACTATAATTGTTTCATTGGTGCTTCGGAAATATCCGAACTGACCTTCATGTTATTGCTGATGTGGCAATGCGTTTTTACTGTGTAATGTATACCAGTATAAAATCCCAAATTCTGCATACCTATTTTTAGTTTGTGTTTAATTGGGCATTTTAATCAGCTACGGATTATATAAATTTTAATTTACTAAATCGGTTTATAATGTTACACTAGAGAGTCTGTATGGCGAATATACTTTATCGGTGATATGTTTATTTGCTCCAGACTAAACGTTCTAAACTAAAACGAAGCTAAATTTAGAAAAAATGTCTATATGGAATTTTTGATAGATACCAGTCGATTTCACTATAAGCGCACTCTCCTGCAATTGCTTTTGTTATTAAACTTTCCTTGGCGTTCTTTTTTATTAGAGAGCAAATTATTAGAGTGAAATAATGTGTTTAGCAATTTTAGAAGAAGCGGATCGATGAAGCAAGAGCATTTTACGAACGTCTTGTGGCACAGTTTCCCAACGCGGGACGGTTTTGGAAGAATTATATCGAGCATGAAGTTAGTTTTTATGTTGATGTTCCCCAGTTGTGCGTATTTAACTCGGTTATCTCCTGGATATTCTTCTCGATATTAACAGCAGTTTCCCTGTATTAAGTAAGAATATTAATATATTCATAGTTGTTGGATCTCCTAGATTATAGAGGTTGATTTTTTTAATTTAGCATAATTATTGCAGCACATTCGTTAGAATATTTTATAAGGCGTGGTTACGAGGAGCAATAAAAAGGTTCTGCCTACCATAAAATATTAAAAACTTAATTTTTAGAGGTAATATTGAATTTGCAAAAGCAAGATATTGGTATTGATTCAAGAAAAATGATCTACATACAGATATAGCTTAATACTTAATATATAATTTTTATGTGGGAATCTATCTTCACAGTCAGTAACAGGTAGGCAAAGATATATAGTACCATTGTTCTGGACTCTCCATTCGCTGAAAATTTTGCTAGGGGGCATGAGCCAGGGGGCCCCCTTCTCGTTCCGAACCGGGGGGCGCCCGATTTTGCCAGGAGAGATTCTGAAGCAAAATTTGCGAAATTTTTGGCTTCAGAACATAATTTTAGTACAAATTTTGATCATATTTTATGTATTTTTAACCGATTGGAAAGAAAAAAACAATTTTCGAAGAGGCGATGAACCGGGGGGAGTCCAAAATTTAGCCAGGGGGCATGAACCGGGGGAACCGAATAACGCCAGGGCCCCCAACCAGTTTGGAGAGCCCAGTTGTTGTGCTAAATACTTTTATTCTGCCGTTCTGCTTATAGGATTTAGATCATATATTTCTAAGGCCCGTCCACTCAGAGAGTAGATGGTATCGGCGTAAGGATGGGGCATAATGTTGAACTTTTTGAGATGTCGTTATTTTTGCAAGTTTTGTTAATTATTCTCAGTTTTGCTAAAATTTTGACCTCTTTGCGTGGATTTTTTTGCCAAATTTTGAAAAAATTTCCGCGTGGTATAGGGGAAGGTGTAAATGTGGCTGAGAGGGTCCGACGCCCGGGGATACCACTCGTATGGAAATATATGATTAGGATACGTAAGGATCGAAATAGTATTACGAGCGAAAATATATTGTACATATTTTCACTCGGCAACGGTGATCGAAAAATTTTTGTAGTTAATTTCTTCGTCCATGTAAGCTTGAAAAATAGCAACTTTCGCAGGATTTTTAGCATAGCCTGAGGGTATACACAGTTATCATGCTGACTTGTTTAAATCGGGAAGAGGGAAAGGGCCTGTCCCGCTTTACGGCTCCCTCCCCATCTAGCTCAGGCCCCTATTCGACTATTTTATGAATCTTAAATCGGGCTTTCTCCCGACTGATGCCCACGGTCCGCGAGGGTCTCTGGAGAAGCCAGTCGTGTCTCTGATAGGAAACTGATTTTGTGCTCATTTTATTTTCAGCATGCTTATATTTTTGGGATTGGTGCTGTTACAGCTTATTATGGTTGGTATTAAAATTACTCACGGCTCTAATCAATTGTTTTAGCTCAAAGCAAGAAATTATGAAAATGTGGAAAAGGTGAGGCAGTTTTTTGGCGTGCTTTTTATTTTGTAGTGAAAGGCTTTGGAATGGTAGCACCCGCGGTCACAGATTGGTTGCCGGTACGCACCTGTACTATGAGCCCCAACAAATTTTGGCTAGAGTCGCCGCTTTGGAACGTTCCATCGCCAGTGCTTATAATTTGCTGTATTTTGGTACAAACATAAAGTAGTGATGTTAATATATTTAAAATCTGATTGGAAACGATGGGAATATGTAATGTTATACTGGTATCCCGTGTGTGAATGATGACCTTGTTTGTTTAGGGTTGTGAGCATCACACTAAGAACTGCTAGCAATTCGTATATAGCTAATATAAACCCAAAATTGAAACCAGATTCTTCAGTGGAGTATATATTTGAAACAATTTATTTCATTAATGCAGTATAAGATCCAATTCTAATATTAGAGTCAAGCTCAATAGGGTCTTGTTTCCCCGCCGACTTCGGAGTGCCCATTCCCACCGCTGTGATTTCGCTAGATAGCAGGCAAGAACAGTAAGAATCTTGTTAATCCATTTCACTGACTAGATGACGAGGCAATTGGCTACCTTAAGAGAGTCATAGTAACTTTGATTAAACCCATATTTGCGGTGACGTGGCTTCACCTCGTGGAAAAATTGTTCATTTAGCACGACAGCAGATAGGGTTCAGTTATGAATCTTGGTCATGTCAAAACTAATGTTTGAGCTTTTGTCAAAAGTGTTCGTATTGTCACGTGATCGGTGCTCTGAAAAATTGCAACACTTTACTGAGGCAACTATGCGCTGTCGAAAATATTTGGAAAAGGTCCCAGTGAGTAAAATTTCATAAAAAAATATTTGGTCCTTTTTCTTATACACTTCAAGTCACTTCTAATTATATGTGTCCTAAAAACGAGTACTCGCAACTCCTTTAGATCAGTAGATGCGTCACGAGCATAAAAATGACACTTCAAACGATGATTCCATCGCATATATCAACTATATCATTTTACGTGAGAAATTATCAATTTGAACGTAGCTTGAGTTACAAATATTAGAAGCTTATGGCTCAGGAATGGCTTTACCAGCTTAAATGTGTCCCCTAAAACTCAGCGTGTGGATTATGGCCTATCGATAAAGCCGCCTAAACGATTTGTTTTAGTTGTTCCAAAGATGCTTGATGAAAGTGCTAAATATGGAACTGTGGAAATGTTATCTCAGCTATGTGCGTGAAACCAAAGGACATTTGGCATCGTTCAGGTAGGTCAAGTAGATATCACTATTGGTTCTTTAAGATTATATGGGTGTTACGTGAGCATTTATTGGCACCCTAAAAGTGTCTAACTTAGCGCAGACTAAATTTGTTCAGCTTGAGCCAAAATTTTTGCCAAGCAGCCCGAAGCAGGAGGATGCTCGTGCTGAACCAGTAGAAAATGAAAAATGCAAGGTATTCAAACCTCGAGACCTAGTCGGGAAAGCTTTCAATAAGCAAAATCCGTATTGTATTCACTGATAGTATTTCTTGATACATGAGTGGCACATCATAAACTGTGGGCATAAAATAAAGGATGACTTAGCGTATATAACTCACCAGATATGCTCTTCCTCGGGATGCATATCTGTAATGGTGAGATTTTAGAAACCGAATATTGAGACAGAGCAATGCCGAACTTTCAGCAAACGTATTGATTGTGTAATGGAGCGCTTGAATGAATGTTTAATTGACTGATTTGAGTCAAGCAAATTGAAGCGGTACGCATGTCATACCTGAAATGCAGTATTCGAGATAAATGTAAAGTATCTTAGGAAATTTTCTTTTATTACTTAATTAATTTAGCTGGCCTATGTTCACGCACCACTTTTCTTATACAGACGGACACACAAGGTATTATATGGTCTATTCCACGATAAATGCTATTTGAGTTTCTATTTTACATCGCGTTTGATGAAAGCAAACATGCTTCATGACATCATGCTTGATGATGCAAGCATGAAGCTCATGCTTTAGAATAATTATTCGTCAGATGATTGTTTATTACAGGGAGAAAATGGCGCAAGCCTACGATTTCGCTTTGGATAAAGTGGGTTTAGACTCGCTAAGCCATCATATTTATAGCGATTATGTTGCGTTCCTGAAAAATGTGTAAGTTTTTTAGAAAATATATTTCGATGTGCACGTTCATTTGTGTGCATTTTCGAAACCCAATGTTTAACACGTATATATGTGTGGAAATATAATTCAGACAGAAAAAGAATTATAAATAAGCAGGAACAAATTGTATGAGCACTACTCAGAGTGCAAGATACTTTCTTGAGAAGAGTATGACACTCTTTGAAATCACCACATGCCAACCCATCAGCCCTCGCTTTTGAATGGGCCATGATACTATGTACAAAAATTGTTCTGTTCACAGTTTTTTGGGGGGTTCGTTTGAAAAATTGTTTCTTTGACGCCCCCTCCCCTTAGTCTTGGCATCATAAACTCTTGATACTACTTTTTTGTGTGTTGCAATTTTATTTCTCGCTTTGTTAAAATCAAGGTGTGCGTTGACCTTTGTTGATCCATATTATATGCGTTCGCTAAGAGATATAATATTTTTATGTAGTTAGGCGAAGCGTTTTTTTTTTCGTCAAAAAACTGGAGTGAATGCTTTGACATTGAACTTTATTTGCTAGTGCAAAATTCGTAATTTATTATAATCAAGTGGTGAGAGCGCTCCCGTTATTGTAAATTGTTTATGAAATAATGTTGCTTCGCATACCTTCTTATTTTGACACAATATAATCAAATGTTGATCAGGGAGCAAATTAGTTCTATAATAGCCTATTCTATGATCAGATATTCGTTCTGCGAACTCAGGGTCTGTGATAACAAATCGGGTCTAGTCTGTGTTCGCAAATACAATACATATGTTCACTTGTTGTTTACCGTGACGCTGTGGGCGGAAGGGGGGTGGGGATACCCCCTCTCCAAATACCCCATTCGACCGAAACCAGCATGTCCAACTGAATCCAAAAAAATTTTGTCTCTAAATTGATGTTTTCTCTGTGCTATTTTTAAACATTAATTATCGCTATTTCTAACGTAGTTTTATAGTCTGAAAATACTTGTACAACAGCAAAAGTACATGACATGACAATATTTAGATATCTATCATGTTTAAGTAAAATTAATTTCGCCATCTTTTCTATTTTCACCGAGAATGAACATGGAGCCCCCCACTTTTCAGAAAGTTGTGGACTGGCCAGTTGCAGTTTAAGACGAGCTCATCGCTGTGACAACGTGCAGACAGTATTTTTCCGTAGTGCTGACGCATTTACTGATATTCACAGTTCGAATAGTTCACCAACATTTAATGTTATTTATTGCATTTAAACCACAAAGCACGTGTTACCGTTAGGCAGCAAAATAAAAAGTCGCTTAAATCTCAACCAGACACTACGGACTATATATTTTCGAACCCTCGCTAATAAGCCTATATTTTTATTCTTAACTTACTAATTACGTTGCTCAAACCGCCAAATTTATGTTCTGTTGTATGACTACAGATGCACCGAATAAGTGAGCACCAATCGCTAATGGCAGAAGAGTTTGATAGGCGGCGCGTATTAAGTTTCACCATGCATAAATAAGTTAGTTGGTAGTTTTGATGCATTAGCGAAAGGACTAAACCCTTCAGCAACTAGTATATCTGCCCTGCCCATAACCCTCCAAAAAGCTAGATATAGAGAACTTCGGGCAGCCCCATGTTCATTATCGGGGGAAATTTCAAAGTGTGGGAATAAATTTTGCTTAAAAATACTAAATATTTTCATGTAGTTTTGCCGTCGTACATGTATTTGCAAGCAATAAAATGACCTTTTAGCATTGTAAATAGTGATAAATAATGTTTAAAAACCTTTTATATATAAAAACCTAAATTTTCAGAAATAAAATTTTTTGGATTAAGTTTAAAATGATGGGTTTCGGCAGAGTGGGGTGGGGGGCACCGACATGGGGGAAATTTCACAAACATGGTGGATTTGGAAACTGCGGGATCCAATGCTGTGGAAAGGCAAGTGTATAGTATATTTTCTTAGTCCACTATTAACGAGATTGGGGCTAATAAAACATATTTTACACATATTGAGTTTTAGTATATCGTAGTAACTATTTTGTAGACCAGCAATTGGTGCTTACGCTGAAAACCAGAAAATTACAGCAGTTCGAAAAATATATCAACGTGCGACTCAAACGCCATTACTGAATATCGAAACGGTTTGGAACGAATATTGTACATATGAAAAGGTAGTTGCTACTTAAAGTAATTACGCACGATACGATTTTGCTAGATCTTTCTGATATTATTAAAACTATATTTTCGAAACTTCTTTGTGAGTTTTCGTGTTAACCATTGTGATTTTCCCAGAAATGTGCTGTTCTGTTCGCGGTTTATTTATATTTAGGGCATTGAAATACATTTCCGTTTTTCCGGAATTATATACGTATATGACGTGTGCTTTCTCAGAAGTACAACTCAATATTTCTCATACTGTATAAAAGTTCGAGTCCAATTGTTGTCGCTGGAATTTGCAAAAGTGTTTAGTTGAAAATAGCATATCCGCGCTGTTTTTGCCGTTTTCTAAGTCGTTTTATTCTTGTCGAGTTTTCCTAGCAAAGCCTACAATTTCTGTGGCGAAACTACGTTTATACTACCAAAATAGACATGTTAGACAATATTCCAAGAAAAACTCATGAACTATCAGCTATGGTCTCTAGCGTGAATCATAACTAATAAAATGAAAGTAATTTAAAAGAATTATTATAGATTATTGAACTCTAAGAAACGTAGTGCCATTGTTTGGTGTTTCTAAATTAGAAATAAATGGAAATAATTTTGGAAACACGGAGAAATTTAGTCCTATAAATCTTTCAAAAAATTTGTACTCAACAATATAACAGGTGGTCGGTTACAGATAACGCGATTTTTAGTGAGCATGAATGTAGAACGTAACCTTGTCAGCTAAGATTTTGTTGTTTTTCGACGCATGAACACTAATATTTTGATTGAAATATCAAGTCAGTTGTTTTTGTGGCTAAATTTGTGTCGCGATTGCGGTACTTGCAAATCTTTGTTTTAGTCATGTTTGTTACCGACCGTTTCATAAGCCACGATCATTGGTGAACCTCAATAAACTTTCAATCTGACTCTATGTAAGGGGCTAAAAATTATTAACACAGTAGAAGTTTGAAACACAGTTATGTAAACATAACATACTTTTTGGTTTCAGAATATTAATCCGACGCTTGCAGAGAAAATGATCGCGGATCGGAGTAAAGATTACCAGAATGCGAGGCGTGTGTCAAAAATGATGGAAACCGTAATGCGCGGAATTCATCGCAATATGATTTCGATACCGCCACGTGGAACGCCGTCAGAATTGAAGCAGGTATCAATTCATTGAAATGGAGTTTCCACTGAGGGCTCTAGAGGGAAAATAGTGAAAATTTCTTTTTGTCTGTTTCTGTCATTCATAACTCATCGTCGGGTGGGTGGATTCTGTTAAATTGTTTTATTCGATAGCAAAACTGATAAGGATGCACTCTTTAGTTGAACGCGAACAACTCCTACCCAATTTTCGGGATCAAAATGGCAAAAACAGTTTTTAACAGTTCTTTGCAAAATTTACAATGTTCTAGTACAACCAAATAAGTTATGCATAATTTATGTTATTTTTGATATTTAGGGACTTTTAATCTAAACGCTGTCTTCAAAAGCTATGGCTAAAATGATAACTTTGGGCAGTTTCCTCGTATCGTGGATATGCTTCGTTGTCTCAGGATTTGGTGAGAATAATCTGCAGATATAAAATATATATAGGGTTTTTTACTACAGGTTACTTACTTCTAGAAAAAATGCTTTAAGCTCCTTGCTCATAAATGTAATTTCGTTATTTTACATCTTTTTAGCCTAGATGCGATTTTGAACATTCCCTCTGCAGACTTGGAAGTCCAAAGAGAAGGAATTGTCTGTTTACATCGAGTAACCCGTATTTGGAGATCAAGGGCTAATAATCTGTCAATCATTATGATTTTACTCATGAGGAAGATGGATCGTTGCAAATTTTGAAGGTTCCGGGTCATTATGGATAGTAGGTTGACAGAGGAGAGATCAGGAGAGATTGATATACCAAATAGAGAATATTGGTCTGATAGAGCTCGTGCTCGAAAACCAAATGAGATTGAATGTTTTACTGATGGCTCGCTGATCAGAGGGGCAGACAGTAAATCATCTGGAGCAGATGTAGTAATTCGAGATTGTATGCTGAGCTATAGTTTGGGTCAGTTCGCGTCAGTTTTCCAATCGGAAGTTTTTGCAATTCGTAGTTGTGTTGATGTCTTGTTGCAGCGTCATGTTACTAGCCAGGACATCTTTATTTACACGGACAGTTAGGCAGCTATGCTAGCACTGGGATCATGGAAAACAAGTTCCAAGATAGTATGGGATAGAAGGTAATCCTTGGATTTGTTGGCTACACGAAATTGTGTAACCCTTAGATGGCTTCCTGGGCATTCGAATGTAGTAGGGAATGGGTTGGCCGATGAATTGGCCAGAAGAGGTTCGGGTAGAAAATTTGTGAAACCAGAACCTGTTATTTCCGTTCCGCAAAGAGAAGTCGTGACTGCAGTTAAAGCGTGGATGCATAGAAAGTTTGTCAGAAGATGGCTGGATGAGAAAGGTTGCAGGCAGACCAAGTCTCATATACTTGTACCAAAAGGCGGCAAAAGTAGGCATCTCGCCCGTTTGACCAAAGATAACCTGAGACAGAGGTTGTAACAGGACTCTCTTGGCTGAATAAGCATATGTTTACGATAGGAAAGGTAGAAAGTCCTTTTTGTGCATGGTGTAATGTTGACGAAACAACTGAGCATTTCTTATGCATTAGTGGTTAGGTGTGCTGAGACTAGGCTAGAAATATTTGGTAGAGACGTAGTTGATATTGATTTCATCAGAACCCGTAAGGTTAGGGATGTCATGAAGTTGTTCATATTGTCAACAAAAAGACTTGAATTTCAGGATAATTTTCAATGAAGTTTCTTTTTCAGCTTTTGATTTTGTTGTAGTGCATTAAGTTGATAGCATGATTGGCTGACGCAATGGATTCATTGATATTGAATCTCCGCCTATTACTTTCTAGCCCTTTCTTTTCTTGTCAATGTCTATGTCTACATATTTTTACCCATCGTATTTATCGCAACTTATATTCTATATTATAATGATTCAGATACAATAATTATTATGAAAAGCAATCATAAGTTTAGGTGGACCACTGGAAGAAGTACATCACATGGGAAAAGAGCAATCCACTTTGTACCGAAGACTATAGCCTATTTACGAAGCGAGGTGTGTTTAAAATAATGTTATCTGTCAGTAAATTAATACTTTTTAGCTGTGTTCGGGATTTTAGTTTTGGCTTCTCCAAAGTGGGGACCGGCATCTTTTGTGCCTCCTGGCAAAACAGATACTCCCCGTCCCCAATTCGCGGCCCCCTTCCAAAACTTTTTTATTCAGTCCGCTGTGAAAACACACCCAGATGGCTTAAAAAACTTCCTTCAAAAATCCCTTGTCCCTTTCCGAAGCGATAAAATCGCTAAAATAGTTTGAATTCGATATCAACGCAAACCTATTTGCATTTATTAATTTTAGTGTTCTTAGTTTCTACTTTTAATTTTGAAAACGGTTCAACCGAGCTACTCCCCAGATGATGCCCCTGGCAAAATCTGTCGCCTACTAGTTCTCCATGCAGGGCTCCTGGAAATATTGTCAGCAAATGAAAAAGCCAGCAATCCATTGTCACATTAAATGAATAAATTCTTACGTGCTATACGTTTCGCAAACGTTAGTTTGAAACACCTTCTCAAAATGGAAATTTTCAATATGATTTAGTAGAACAAATGCTTAGATTTATGTATTGCTCTAAGAAATGCCTTATTGTAATAATATGAAAGCTTGTATACGGGGCTCTTCATTCGCTGGAAATTTTGCCGTGGGGCAAGAGGCGTTCAACCCGGGAACTCAAAATTTTGCCCAGGAGCACGAGCCAGGAGGGGGGCACTTGAAAATGCCAGGGGCCCACTCACCCAACCCCACCGTTGGATTTATACATGCGAAGAGGAAATATTTATATTTTAACAATATCACACTTTGGGTCAGGTCATTACAATGAGTGTAAACTGTATGCTATGAGTTTTAATTTCAAATTTTTAGCACTCGCAACAGAAACACTGGCAAGATGAGTTATGTATTGCTTTTTAGTTTAAATTGTGACGTGAATTTTAGCTGTTGCTAGTACTGTCCGACGATGTTAAAGCTTTAACAACGAAGTCGTACCATTGGTCCTGTTGGTAGATTATTGCGCTACAGAATTCCCTTTGTAATAACATAATTCATGGATTTGTTGTTTTGTGTTTTAGTGGTATACGCTTACGAACAAGCTCTTCTTAGCCTAGGCTATTATCCTGATCTCTGGTATGAAGCTGCTCTGTTTATGCAAGAAGCCGCGAAAACACTTGCCGAAAAAGGGGTAAATTATCACAGAGCACACTGTGTAATTATGTTTTATTTACGCATCCACTGATTAATATTATTCCTAGTCGGTTTTATCATACCGAAACAAATTCAATAATAATTCGGTGAAACCGAGCCAAATTTAATGATTTCTAAGATTGTGGTGTGTCATGTTGACGTATTGCGGTGTTATAACAAAATTTATCTGTTGTTTTGTCAGTCGTGTTTAATGTTGTTTTTATCTTATATTGACGAAATTTTATAACGTTAAACAGTTATAGTCATTGACATTGGGGTAAGCGGTCTCACTTTGCCATGAATTCTTGAAACTTACGTCAAGACATGGTTTATTTAATGTCCTGACTCAGAAACCAATACAGGTCTTTTCTTGTTTACACAGGACATTTTCTATGGTCCACTGGGTTTTTGCCAATAATAAACAGCGACCCTCTGCGTGACAAGTATTAAGACGTGATAATCAACAGTAATTTTTCCAACTGCCGCTAACTAAATTTAGAAACATATTAGCGTGTTTTTCTCTAGGAGTCATACAGGTTGGGAGGACATGGATCGCTGAACACCCACCTCTCTGTGACTTGTTAGAGCAAACTTGGAAAACTGCTAAATAATAGCAGGTGTAACGCAAGAATAAACTTTAGCTGTGCCGCCAACCTCACTCTTTTGACACCATCTACAAAACTTTGTTAGAGAACAAAACTCGGATTTCAATAGCCTTATCCAATTTGGACATTTTTCTGTTCCATAACGCCATTAGCGAATGCAGTTCGGTCCCTGTACATTAACACCAATGTGTTCGTGAACTTATTCAAATTATAATGTACGAAATATGAAACGAACTAATTTATGTTCTTTCATTCAAAAATGAAATTATGTTGAGTGAACAACGAAATGGCATTTGCTTTTGACAAAAGAGGATGTTGCACGGCGCAGCTTAAGTTTAGTCATCATTAATAATATTATAAAATTACCTATGGCTATAAAGAATTTTTTGGACGGACATTTTCAATACGGGTCAGTATAGAGTTTGGGATGGTGGGGGCACCACGAGAAACAAAGGTTTCTTATTCAATACATCGTGCAACACTGTATGATGGTAGGCTTGCACCCTGTATTGCGGGGTACCTGGATATATTTCAAGTATATATACTTCAAGTGTATTCAGCCATGGGTTGGACAACGATTGTGCAAGTTTTGCGAGCGGTGGAATCAAGACATCCTTCCTTCAGTGGCTTCTTATTCAATGCAGTGTTGAGCAATATCGTATGGTTACCGCTTGCACCGTTTATTGCGGGGTAGCTAGATATATTTTACTTCAAGTGTATTCAGAAATCGTGGAACTTAGATAACGCCAGTGAATAACCGGAACCGAAATTTGCCCGAACCGGAACCGTCCATTTAAACCGGAACTTGGTCTTCGAAATTTATATATAGTAAAACAGATGAAGGAAGAAATGAAGGTATAGTGGATTTAAAATGCATTGAAATAACTTTTACATTAAACTTCATGTTTTGCGATGGCATTATTGCCTTTCTGAAACTTTAAAGAGACTGAGGAAGCTAATAATGTTTGTTTATCGATCAAATATGTCGATTTTTGCACACCCAGAGCAAAAAATGTCTTCCACTATACACTATTACATATACTGCGTCAAATCGAATATGCTTACAAAGCTTGGAGCGTAGAATACACACTTTCGCTCTGTATCCAGTCGCCTTCCTTTACTACACATACGTTTGTTACATGTTCTTCTGTAGGAAACTTGAAATTATTGGTTTATATGATTCTAAGAGAAAATAATAGATAGAAGGTAATTTTCTGATCAGGGACACTGTTTAGGCTAGCGTTGGACAAACAGTGCCCGTAAGTTAGATGAAATGATGATAACTTTCTAATCAGAATGCAATAAATGAGACACACTGTGATGCTGCTCGCACAGTTTCAATAAATACAGTTCTTTTCCAAGAAAGCAGTTTCTAGCTGCGTTACAGATAACGTTAGTTTACTCCAATTTAGACTGATTTAAAATGTTTACAAGCGCATTGGCGGGTTCTTGAAGTAATTTATGTTAGCCAAGCATACCCTAAGTAGCTACTTCTGCGGTAGCCATACTCTGTTACCGAATTGGACCGGTTTAATTGAAACGTACCGCACAGACTTCTGGATGTGTAAAATAGCTGCTACAAGCAACGACCTGGCTTTGATTTATTAACAAACTCCTGCAGGTTATTATGAAAAATTCCTACTGAAATTATGTGCCCTACTTACGTTTCAAACGGCAAATTGCTTAGTTAATCTTTTCTTTTGCTTGGTTGTATTGGAGCTTGATCATTGTATAATATATATTACATATGTTTGGATCACAGATGAAGCAAAAACGTGGAAAATTTCAAACAAACTTTTTAAACCGGAATTCCGGTTCCGGTATGGTTTTTGCCCTTTGCCGGAACCGCAACCGGAACACGATTTTCGCCGGAACCGCAACCGGAACACGATTTTCGCCGGAACCGGAATTCCGGTTACTCCCTGGATAACGCCTATGGAAAATTTGGAAAAGGGGGTATTGAGTGCAACCTCTTTATAGTGGTTGCATACAAGCAACAATGTGCGAGCTGAAATGTTACCACACGCGACTTTTAGTACAGAATAATGAATGTTGTGTTCATCATTCAGCTATTTAATTTATTATAGGACGCCAAAGGTTCTAATCAAGTTCAAGACGACGTGTCCGCCTTGTACGATCGTGCTACAACGTCACTGCTTCGCAACAATATGCTGCTCTATTTCGCGTACGCAGATTTCGAAGAAGAGAGAATGAAATACGACAAAGTTCAAGCGATTTATAACAAATTTATTCAAATTGAGTCAATCGATCCGACACTGGTTAGTTTCGTTTCGTCGGAAACATTTTTGCATAAATAAAGTTAAATGTCCTTATAACATTTCGGCTTTATAGCGATAATATTTTTGTGTTTTTATTGTGAATATTTTCTATAACACGTTAACGACGGACATTCAGCGTTGTCGCTTATTTGTTTATTTCATTGATCCATTATGTCAAAATAGTTGCAATATTGTAATAAGTGCATATGAAATGTCGTTCCGTGTCATGAGTGGTTCCTGTTTGGGAGTCTCCAGTGGCTGTGACAAGTATCACTCTTTTGTGAGAGAATGGTACCGCTGATATGTAACAGGTAACATCCGCCTTTTTTCAGCTGCATATATTATGAATTATGAAAGCCATCAGAATGTCTGTCATGAAAGCCATGATTTTCTTCGTATGTTTTTATTTATACATGCACTGCTGTTTTTGCTACGAGATTTCGTATTCTTGACAAAATTTTTTCTGGACTGTTCCAAAGCTAGGCCGATCTTTACTCGTGAATTTTCCATACAGTGATACACGTACGACAAATACTAGCGCTTTCTGTGAAGCGACTCCAGTATATAAAAGTATTTAAGGCAATAACCAAATACACCTTAAGTTCTTCACGAATCCAGGCTCGTAGGCGAGTTTTTGCGCTTTAAGGTTTCTGTGTTAAGAACAGTAACAACTTACTTTTTAATGCGCGGTATATAGCTTAGTTAGTTAATTATAGCTTTGGTCACAGCGATGTAATGAGAAAGGCACTGACCATACTGTAGTTGTAAACAATTTATCCGTTTGCGTCCGATGTCTTTTAAGTTTTTCTTCTCATTTCAGGCATATATTCAATACATGAAGTTCGCTCGTCGTACGGAAGGTATCAAAGCTGCGCGTGCGGTTTTCAAACGAGCTCGCGAAGACCCTCGTACACGATGTCATGTGTATGTTGCCGGCGCTTTGATGGAATATTATTGTAGCAAAGTAAGTGGCAACTATAAATTTTTTGTAACAGTACAGTGTGATCATGATGAAAATTTATAGAATGGTAAGTAAAGTACACATTCAGCCATACCCCTTTATATACCTAACGTCTTAAGGGCGAACAGATTATCATAACGTAGTGTGCCGGAATACCACAATACTGCTCTACAAATTAGCCGGCATGAACTCTTATTATTGTAAATAGTATGAAAAACATTTTGGATGAGGTTTGCTGCACGAACCTGTAGTCAGTAATCCCACCGCCTTGCACCCCTGCTAAATAGAAATTTTAGCATTATAGCATTCTTAATTGGACTGGTTCTGACAATAGTCTCACTATAACATATTATTGATCATAGTCATAATGAATTATTTGGAAGAACACATAACCAGCCCTAAAATGAAATATATTCTTGAATATCACTTGGCAATAGATACTAATAGCTTGTCTTGTCGCCAAGGTGGAGAATTCTGAGTGTTCAATATGTATTTTGAGAGAGGCGTGCATAGCGATATTGAGCATTAGCATAAAATGAGCGGAAGATCAGCCCTGTGGCGGATCGTTGAGGATAGGTCCCGATCATTACTCAGAGGATGAAGTGCTCTTCAAATGACATTCCTATAGCTCAAGCGGTTGCGGCGATATTAGTTGCTGTTTTCGTGTATCTTGGGTTTCATGGGCCCATTGAAAACTCCATTTTGACCCAACCCGGTAGCGTAAATATTGGCAACAGCAGCGCACTATGTGCAGTTATGTTTGGAGTGTATTCTACTGTCAAATGAGACCAATAACTCAAGCGGTTGCGGATATATTAGTTGTCTTTTTCGTTTATTTTGAGTCTAATAGGTCCATTGATAACTCAATTTTGACCCAACCCTGCAACGTAAACTAGTATCTCGCAAGCGAAGGTGAAATTAATCGAGCGTGGTTTTATTTTAAAGTTATCATGTTTAATCACCTGTAACAGACTGTGTTTGATGTATATACCGCCCTCAAACATCTTCAACCCTGAATCCGCTGAAAATCCTAAAATGTCGTCGATCCTAAATTCATCGAAAACAACTAACAGTGAATCAAAGGTTTGTGCTGGTCTTTGGATAACCAAACCATCGTATTCAGCCTACCGGAAAACCTATGTAGACAATCCTTGACGAACTTTAGTCAATACGTAACCAACAACTAGACACATACTATATTCTGGAAATCGGGTTCATTAACCCTAAACATATTGAAAAGGCTTGAAATATGCACGCTGGATTCAGGAAAACCAAATAATTGTCTTCAACATTCAGAAATACCTATATAAAACGTTGTTGATGCCATGCACGCAATACATATTCAGACAAATTAAAACGCACTAGATTTTGGAAATGGTGTTCTTTGACCGTAATACCCTTGAAACCCCATAAAAAAGTCTAATGTAGCCAAGGTAGACCCTAGATAGCACAACGTGGTTGATAAACTAATAGGCACTTATGGTAAGTAAAAAATGCCATACCGCCGCGAAGTATGAGAAATCGCTATTTCTGGAAAAGGGTCAATAAACCATATTCGGGCCTACAGTGGCCCTGGGCGTCGTCTTCAAAAAAATCGTAGTCAAAAATGTTGTAGATCTTGATGAGCTGATTCTGCGGTTTTTCGATGCGATATATGGGCTGCGAAAGACTGGTATCCGTATTATAGCCGTATTAGTCAAAGAACCCTTAAAACCCTTTTTGCCATTTTAACCTGGAGATGGGGTTACTTGCAGCTGTTATCGTTCAACTAAAGGGCGCATCGTCGTCACTTTTGCTATCGAATAAAAAATTTGTCTAGATCCGTCCATCCAAAAATGAGTTATGAATGACAGCGCCGGACAAAAAATATAAATTTTCACTAATTTCCTACTCTACCGCCCTCGGCGGGACCTCGCTATCGCGTCATTTGAATAGCGACGAAAACACCATACTGTTTGATGGGTTTATATGAGGGTGAACAGCTGTACAAAATAATACCATCATCACCTACTTAGTTAAGGCGCTTGCAAAGATATTGCGACTTGGATGTTTTTTCTCCTAGCCTAATCTGGCTAAGATATACACGCCAATTGTCGAGATACAATCTATAAAGGTGTTTTGTCGGAACCATTTCACCCATTGTACGGCCTGAATGAGTTGGGATCTGTAAATATCTATAAAAATCTGTTGGGTTTAAGTAAATACCACAAATAGATATTTTAAACTTTCAAATGAGCTGTCACACGAGTCAATCCGCTCAGCCAAGTGTAATGCGTGGCACAATAAAAAACCCAGAAACGGACATCGTCGAAATTTACCACTTTGACGAATGAGAATACTTCGTTACGCTCGTTTCACTCCCTGCACTCACAATTCAATGCGTGATACATAGTGCAATTTGTAAAAAATTACGAATTGAGTCAAGCAAAAATTAGCTTTAACATTTCTGGCGTCTATAACCTCAGCTTTAGTGAATTGGAAAAGGTGCTGGTACGAAATTAATCTGCTGACGCATACGCCTGCTATATTTACACGTTTGTCCAATACACGCTGGAATGGACTAGTTGTGTCTATGTAAAAGTGTTCGTTCAGGAAACGGTGTGCGTAATGTCGTGTAAGTACGCGCGACCAGTGAAATTCGTTGCTATTTGGTAAAATACTGAGTTTACCTAGCACAGACCAGTTGCTTCCTTGACTGATCTTGACCACATAGATAAGGAAAAATCGTTGTTTGTTCGCGTGCTAGCCTTAGCGATCGTGAAATTTCTGAACTAAAGATTGACCTGTTGTAGCCATATCCTCGGGTAGATGGATTTCGACAATATTTTATTCGATAGCAAAAGTGCTGAAAATTTGCCTTTTGGTTGAATACGAACAGCTTTGAGCCTATCTTCAGGGTGAAAATGGCATAAAACGGGTTTTAAGGGTTCATTGCAAATCTGGCCATACGGGTGCCAGTCTTTCGCAGCCATATCTCGCCACACAGGCTTCGCATCGAAAAAACAGAGACCACCATACAGAATCAGCCCATGGAGATCTAAAGCTTTGCTGACCACGACTTTTATGTGGGACCACCCCTTGGGTCGTTGTGGGGCTGAATATAGTTCGTCTACTCTTTACCAAAAATAGTTATTTTTAACTTTTCGGCATGTTATTGTGTGTTTTACCATACAATGAGTGCCAATTATGTTATCAAGCACGTTGGATACGATGACTTTTTTATATAGAGCACAACTTGACTATATTATACCTCCCCTTGGAGTTAAAACGGTTTTACAGTCGACGAACCTGATTTCCAAAACTTCAGTTCTCGTTTTTTGGTTATGTATTTCATGCACATACAATGATATATATAGGTTATTCGGTACGCTGAATTCGATGGTTTGGTTGTTTAACGCTTCATGCCTTTCCCGATGTTTTCAATGGCTTTGGGGTCAATGAACCCGATCGCCAGATTATATTGGATTAGTATTGTTAGTATTTAGTGATTTTGACCAGTAACCTTTTATTTCAGGAAACTAATATTGCTTTCAAAATTTTCGAACTTGGTCTCAAAAAATATCCCGAAAATCCAGAATATGCGCTAGCTTACATTGATTTTCTATCTCATCTCAACGGTAAGCGTTTAGAGGTAAAATCAGTTGAACTGTGATCAGGTCTATCCGTGGAAAACCAGGACTACCGGAATAGTGGTCAGGAAATACGTTTATTTCACTCAAAATGGGCCAAGCCCTAGTTTTAGAAACGTGAGCTGAAAATTTTCTGACGCCCAAAATACGAACAAAGAATATCTATATGAGTTTCTTAGTCATTACGAAACCACCGATTCTGAGAAATCATTGTTCTTTGAGGGTGCCTATTTATTTCGTCATTGCACAATATTGTATGATACATTTTATAATTGTAAGCCATAAATAGGGTAATGATACGGTTAAACATTGTAGTTGTGTATATTCTCTTAGGTAGGCTCAAAACACAACTTACTGATAAAGCACACAAGGTTGTTACAAGGTAGTTTTGTAACGGCAAACCTTCAGAATTTTGTAATAATTGAATTGAAATTTATCAGAGAAAGAGAGAAGTTTCATTTGCTGCACTGACTTCTACATATTACCGAAATTATATCTAATGGTTTCCCAATTGGGGATCCATAAAGTACTCGAACTTTCAGAAGAATTGCTGCAATTTTACATATTTAGGATAGAAAAATTCAGCTACCTCTAACCTTGGGGAGAAAATTAGTATTTTTTACCTAAAATGCTGAAAATTTCTATACATTTCGCGCATCAGCAAAGAATCGCGAATTTCAGTCCGAGCCTATTAAGTAGAGTATACTGTTGACCGCTATCACGACAGTAACTGGTCATTGTATTCACTTGAAAATCTGGACTAGTTTAGTTTTGAATAATCTAGGCATCCAATGCACATTTTTATGCCTCATAGACGACATTAAAAACCTTTCGTGATGAACGTGTCACGTTTCATTACGTGACTTGCTATAAACACATGCCCCATGCATGGGTTGCATATTTTAAGGGGACCTTTTTATTATAATCTGTGTTAATAATTAATGTGTACATTATTTCAGAAGATAACAACACGCGTGTTTTGTTCGAGCGAATCTTGGCCGGTGGAATGCCACCAGAGAATTCTCTGTGAGTTTTGTTCGGAATAAATTGTTTTCTTGTTTAATATATTGTTCATTAATAGTGGTCAACAACTAACTATGCTCTCCGTTGTTTCTACGGCTAATACTCGACTACCTTGATTATTTCATGGTTGCTATTTCGTCACTGTGTATAGTTTCGGTTATTAAAGTACAACTGGTTTGTGACAATCAGTTCTCAATACTCTGAGTTCTGTTCGCATGCTTTCTCGAGACGGTTCCATTTTCTGCGGCGTCACTATGCTTATCTATTAATAAGATTCTAGTACAGTAGGCTTTGCGGTGAAACGCTTGTTATTGTGAGAACGCCACGTAGAATTCTAGCCACAACTAAATCAATCCCAACACATTGAAATCGTCCACTGTGGACTGGAACATTGTTCCGTTTGATGTACTAATGCTCCATAATCTAGAATAATATTTATTTCTTTCGTTACATATATCATACTAGGCTTCTCCAAACTTGGTAATATGGCACTTTTCGATGCCCCTGGCGAAAACGGGTGCGCCCGGTTGGGGCCCAAAGGCAGAATACTCACTGGCAAAATTTTGGCTTGCCCCGGTAAAAACAACACCAGTGACATAAAAACTTGACAAAATTTTTTTACAAAAATCCATTTATTAAGTTAAGAATTCGATGAATTTCACCAAAAATTTGCTTCAAAAGTTGCTTTTAACCATAAAATAGACGTTTTAGTACAATGTCTGGTGCGTTTTATTAAAATATTCACTTTCGATTTAATTCCCCCACTTCGTCTCTCTGTTCAAACCACGGGGGAGGGCAGTCTGCATCCCCAGGCAAATCCTGTGGCCCCCTGTTCCGAACCAGGGGTCCCTGTTCATGCTGCTTGGCAAAATGTTCAGCGAATGGAGAGACCATTCATAGTACAGCTAACCAAATTTACCGGGCCTGTCCACAGAGGGGGAACGGCTCCAGGATTTTCGAGCTCTCCCAGTATGTGGACGGCTCCCCCAAGTCATGCCACCCAGGTAAATTTTGGCTTCTCCCAAGTCAACACCCACAGCCTTAGGTATTCTTGGGTGACACCGAAAATTATCGTCGTGACAGAAACACTTAAAAAGCCCAATAGTACTTCTTATGTTTCGACATTCTCGTTCATGGCAAAATACTAAATAAAATTAGGAGCGGCTGCAGAAATACATATTTTCGGAAGGTATATAATAATTATGCAGCAAATCCATTATATGCTTGTTGTTAAGCTATGAAAAACACGAAAAAATGCTATTTTATAACATCTTAGTTCTGAGGCCACTGCTTTCTCAGCTGATTTATGGGGAGATTCTTCCAGGTGTTTCGTTTTTCCCCAGGTAAAATGTTTGTGCTGTGGCGCAGCCAGGAAACTGTGTGACTTTCTCGCTACCATAAGTCGTTCATGTTTCGCCCTTAAAAATTTGTATAGAAGTAGATATTGGTTTCGAAAACTTTCTCTTACGCTTGCACTAAGTAGCAGTTTATGAATATTTAAAGACACACAACAAAGAAATTAGCAAAGCTGTTTATAACCTTGTTCACTGTGTTGTTTTAGCGAAATTTGGGACAAATACCTTGAATTCGAGAGCCATGTCGGCGATCTTACAAGTATTACCAAAGTGGATAAACGAAGACGAACTGCGCTTCAAAAGGTAATTGACGAGAATTACTCGTTTTCAGAATGAAGCAATTATAATATAGCAATTCTACAGTGTAACGTCATTAAATTCATTTGCTTGCACATTAGAAACATTAACCTAATACATACATATCTTCAACAATACTGCTATTCCAAGTTCCGCTTCCCGTAGCGATATGGGAGTTGTGTTTCGTCTAATCTTAAATCAACAACTAACTGTTTGCAGCATGTTACCGATGCTGTGAGATTGTTTCATAAAAAATTCCACGATTGTTTTGCTATAAATCTCGCTAAATCTTTACAAAGCTATAAGAATACCGAAATTGTAGATTATTGTTCTACGAAGAATTACAAAATATATTGATGGTATGCATTTTCTGCCTTACCATGATCGATTACGTGAGCTCAAAGTGCAACCACCGGAGACGCGTCGGCTTTGTGCTGGTCTGATGTTACTTTTTAAAATGGTTCAGGCACGTATATCTTGTGCTGTTATAAAATTTTTGAGCGTGCTCTGAGGAAAAATATTAGACGCTGCAACAGCTATAAACTTAGGAAAAACTGCTCAGCAACTCAGATGACGGTTACATTTCCTTGGAACTAGAGTGGTTGAACATTGGAACCGCCATCCTGATATAGTTGTAAATGATCCGAACCTACAAGCTTTTAAGACGTGGTTCCACACTTTTGCCGTCACTCCCAATTTACAAGCCGAGGAATTATTTATAATAATATCCGGAAAGGAGCGGAATGCGGTCTTACCACAGATAATCTTATACCTACTATGATCAACGTATCAGCATCAACTGTAATCAAGTACCCAAACGTGAGATATTTGTGTGCTAGTACAACACCACAGCTGCCGGTGAAAAATCAAAAAGGCTATTGTGTTAAATAAAACTGTACAGTGAAAATATCTACACTGATTACATTTCCTTCAAACCTCATCTGTAGTGAGTTTATATTTGCTCTTAATCTCAATTAATGTTCCAAAACATATTTCATGTTTCGCTAGGACATACATTTGTCAATACAATGATACAAAATATTAAAACTTGATTGACCTTCTTAATAGTGTTCACAATTAAAGGAAATGTCTAAAAATAAACGATGTCTTCTTCAAAACATAACATGGCTGAAACTGTCTTTATAGCAGGTGTTTTTATCTCATAGCACCGAAAACTCACTATCTGGAAAGGCTCAACGTAGGCGTCGATATTGTTTTTTCAGTTGACGGTGTTAACTCTCGCCAATATCTGATTTGATTTGCTTTTATGGCATCATCATTTTCAAAACATAAGACATATTGTTGTAATCTCTAAATTTAATTATTGTTTGTTGTCTCCGCCAGTTTGGTAACAATTGGGTTTATTATTATTAAAATTCGTATTTTAGGAATTCGAGAGCTGTAAAACTCTTCTATTAATCGATCGGTACAAGTTTATGGACCTGTGTCCGTGTTCAAACGAAGAAATACGGTTGCTGGGCTATTCGGTAAGCAAAGCTATTGTTTATAGTCATTTGTATCTCTGGATTACTTCTCATTTATAAGAGAACATCTAGATAATCTTTCTAATCCTGAGCGCTATTTGTGCTTATTGTTGCCTCCTATCAGGGCAATCATACTAACGCGATACTTTTAAATGAGATTGAAATGATGAAACTTAGTATGAATGATTCATTTTTGTACCAAAAAGTTTGCAGCCAGATATGGTTTCACCCAGACTGGAACTGAAACCACAGTAGTTTTTAATTTATTTTGGATAAATATAAATTAAATGAGATTAAATTTTGTAATGAGATACTAGCTGTCTGAAATGGGTTCGAAGTTAGGCAACAGAGCTAAAATGGCATTTATTTATATACGTGGCATTTGGTTTTATTCCATTGTACGGATAAAATTGGAAATATATATAATTCAAATTCCGAAACCATAATAGCAGAGACATGGCTTGAAACAATACTACATAAAAATATGTAAACTATATTAAGCCAGTTTATTTGACCAACTCAATTTTGCTTCAGCCGTTTAAAAAAATTTTAAATAGGGAAAATCACACACCGACTGGGTTTGACAAACCGATATACGAATCCGTGCATTTTGTAGTGGTGCTTGTTTCAATTCGAAAAACAATTTGTTCAGTTTATAAATTTTTTCAGTCTGGGCTAAAAGCAAATTCTTTTTTCGTTATTTTTAGAAGCAAAATACAATAATTGCTGACGTTCGTTGCCAGATAGATCTTGGCTTTAGTGTTCTTGGCTAAAATATATTTGTTTTTTGCATGACAATAAGATTACAAAAATTTACGTTTTATTGCCTAGCAATTATTCATACATTCATGCTCATATTCAGTTTTGTTTTCATTGTGTTGAAGTGTCTGTTGCTCTAAAATAGGTGTGTGTTTCCGTTTTTAGAAAGCTCAAACGTCGTCATCGGTGAATTCCTTGATTAATAATTCCGGGTCAGGCGCTGCCGGAACTAGCGGAAGCAGTGGAGATAAAAAAGCACCTGTGACCGTAATTACGCCAGGAATGCCGGATACTATGATATGTGGACCAATGCCCGATACAACTCAAATGATTCCGTTTAAACCGAGGATTATTGCAACTAGTAAGTATTAAAATGGCTTATTTATAATGAATAAATTTGGCCTATTGTTAAATTTTCAAATAGTATCTAATTTGATTTTGAAAAATTTAATGTTAATTTTTAAGTGTTATTAGCTATTATAAAAATAAGCTTTTTGAATGGGTATTAAAGCTGTTTGTCATCCAGTAAGCGAATTTTCGACCGATTTGATATATATGTGTTATGCGTTCATTGATGATTGATATTTCAATATTCATTTGGTAATAATTGTTATTCTTCGTCTTCACATCGGTTGTTTCAGGCACATCTCATCCAGTCGCTGGTGGCGTTTTCCCACCGCCGCCTGCAATCGGTCACCTTTTATCTCTGCTGCCGCCACCTGTGTGTTTTCATGTAAGTTGTGGTTGCTTTCATTTTGTCTATTATTTAAAAGTTGGAACATTAATCGCGATAGAATTAGCTTAATATAATGATATGGACTAGTTCCTGATCTAGTTTTTGTCACGGTTGTAAGCTGCAAGCAGATTATAACTAGTAGCTTGTTCTATCGCAAAGATCGAGAATTCTGAGTATTGATATAATTTAAAGATATGAAAACAGCCATAATGAGCATCACATTACAAAATAAACCGTGAATTTCACCACAAAATGAGACAAAAATAGCTCTAGCGGTTGCGGAGATATTACCATTTTCATATATTTTGAGTACCATGTGTCCATGTAAAATCCGTTTTAACCCAACCGCGCTGCGTAGATAATGATTATGGCAGCGTACCCTTTGCATCTTCATAGAGTATGGATTGCTCTTCAAAACGAGACCAAATATACACATATTCTTTGAGTGGTTGTGGAGATATTACCATTTCTCTGTATTTTTGAGTCTCATGGGCCCATTTTAGAATCAGTTTTGACCCGAATACCACATTCTAAGAGAACTGCGAAGCAAAGCATTATATAATATAGTATGTATACTCTGCGGAGGGTCAATTAGACTCAGGTATCTACATCGGTTATCGAGCTAGGATAAATAGCGTGATTTTTCGGTTCCCATCGGGACCCGACCCAAGCCCCTTTGGCCTACTTTTTCGGTGGGGGGATATTGGAATCGGGTTTCCCGCCATGTGAGTTTTAGTAAATTTAGAAGTAGACGTCTTCACGGACATTGCTTGCATTAAATTGTTAAGTTATTAAATTAAAAATATTTTAAATTTTTTGTAATAAATCTGTATTATATATTCAATCTACACTAATATTGAGGTTGCTTATGATTTTATCACTAAATTTTTATTTAGTACCATCACGATTTATTAAATTTATTTTTGCAGGGTCCGTTTGTGATTGTTGACAAACTGATTGAAGAATTTAGAAATTTCCAAATGCCTGATGATTGTACGTTGATATTTATTGTAGTGAAAATTGATGGGGGATAGTAATCTCAGTCTGACCACCCTTCTTATATGTCGAATCACATATCTAGTCACTTCTTTTGCGTCGAACCATATTATTTTTATCATGTGAACCCTTTATTATTCCTTGAGGTAAATACGTCGACCTCTGGTGGATTTCATAGAAAATTCATATATAAAATGTGTGAGAAAACATCTCAACATTATTGTTAAACACTATTGCAATGCAAAAAATGTGCACATGAATTTGCATCTTTGAAAACATAAAGCACGCACCAAAAAGCAGAGACACAGTCGAATGTGTAAAAAATGCTATGTGAAAAAGTTTTGCGGACTTCAATTCTGTCCTTTCAAAGGGTCAAACTGTAATAAAAGCTAACGTTATCGCCGTAAATCATTGTGTAGTGTAGATAATTGTTTGTACCAATCATACTTTCGCTTACATTGTATAAAGTGGTGCGACCTATATCGTATCACTGGAACACAGCGGAAATACGTTCCCGACCAAAGATGGATGCAATCCTGCTTTCTTCATTCGCTGAAAATTTTACCATGTGACATGAACTGGGAGGCTGTGGTACGGAACTGGGGGCACCGAATTTTGTCAGGGGTGTGAACTGACTTGAATTGGGGCGCGTTGAAATTTGAAAAATTTTCAAAATTTACTATTTTTATCGAAAAGCAAAAATTGGTCAAAATTTCGATGGAATATTTTCCACTTTTTTTCTGTCCGTGACTGTACCTATGTAAATGATGCTCTAAAGAGGCCCACGAAACAAACGTTATTATCTTTGAATGATAGGTTTTCATAGAGAGATTATCTGTGATAATACAGTAGTTGAAAACTGTTTCGCGTTTTATAAAATCAAACTTTGAGAAGAATGACTAGCGCTTATTCATTTGTTTTAATTTAAGGCCAGCATTTTTCATTGTTGGTTGCACTTACTCGAAAGCCATATGGAAACTCGCGAGAAATTTTTATTTTATTGTTCCACTATAATATTTTTCTGTAGATTTGTACTTGCGGTAGTTAAATTTATAGTGGTCAGAAGGTAAAATTTGGTAATTGTATTATACAGCTTATGTTAATTTAACTTCAATGCCTTATAATGATGTTAAACTAGTCAGAGTAGCTCTGTTTATTTTTCTTATGAAAATATGAGGAAACTTAAAATATTTTAACAAATAAGTATGTGCGATTATTGTCGCCTAAACATGCTTGCTATAGTGAACTTGTGTGTGATCCTTTTCAAAAAATCATGACCTTGCAGTGTGGACAGCGTTGATATAAAAATATTTTATGCATTATAAAATACACATTGATAAATTTATTTTGCATAAATTATATAAACACGTATAACTAATAAGCCACAAGAGTTAATAAAGCATTCAAGTTTTGTGCAATATGACATTAAGAGTATGAGAAAAATACTATTAAAACCATGGCCCAAGTCCGTTGTGAATAATTGATTTCTGTATTAAGAGACGCATCATAATATTATAAGTAATTAATAATAATTTTGGTTTTTTTTCAGTTACTGTTGAGCTTTTCGTGTGCGTCACTAATGGATTCCGATGATATAAAATGGAAGCAAAATTGGACGACATCAAAAAAGAATTTTACCAAACCCTTGCGATGGCGCCTGATCCCTTCGCTGTACGTTCAAATGTAGAAATTATCATAACGTACTGTAACATAGAGGAGATTGTTTGTTGCAGGGGTGAACGCCTTTAAATTCCGTGTGTGTGCATATGATCGGTCATAATTTGGGAATGACTTAACCGATTTTCATGATCTTGAGCTCATTCGAACCGGCATAATCGATTTAATCCCAGTTTTTTGTGGTCTGGTATCGCGGCCAGGGGACAAAATGTGGGTTTTTACCCCAGTTTGAGTACGCTTCATGGACGCAAGGATATTTCAATCTTAACTTTCGAATTGTTTCTCTGGTTGGTTTTATTTCATAGTAAAATGATAAATGGCATGGCTCTTTTTTGTTTTTCGATTAAGGCTTCAGTTCTGGAGTTATGGGGTTTAAAGTGTGCACCCTCGCGGTTTCTTATTAAATACTCAGAAAATTTGTTCTGACGTCCTCGGCGGCTAAAAAGTTTTATTTGGTGTTTTTCTGGCACATAGGAAACTCATTGCCTGGTATTGGTTTTACTCTGCGACTCACTGTAGCGGTATGGCGCCTCCATTGTTCCGAGTCAGATGTCAAAATGAGGGTTTTTTAAACCATTTTAGTACCCTTCATGGAAGGAAGGGTATTTTTATCTTATCTTTCGAATTTTTTTCTGGTTGGTTTTATTTCATAGTAAAATGATAAATTCCGATGCCTTTTTTCGATTAAAGCTCATGTTCCGGAGTTATGGGATTTGAGGTATTGGCACCCTCGTGGTTCCTCGACCCAAAATTAGGAAATTTGTTCTGACGTTCGTGACGGCCTAAGTATTACTTGGAGTTTGATGGCTAACTCATTTCCGGTGTTAGTTTTGTTCTATCTTGTGCTGTATTGTGTGATATCCACATATAGCATATCGACGTATTTTAACGAGACCTTATTTGCTGTTCACACAAAAGGCGTAGGTGTACCTATGCTTCACTACGTTCTGTCATCTCGGTAGAGTTACTAGTATAAATGGATAGTGCGTGGTACACCTATTCTAACGAAGTCAAATCAGATAGGTGATATCTATGACATGAGAGAGGTTGGGGATATCACATCGCCGAACTGGCTGGGGTATTTGAAAATACCAGTGTCGCCATTCCCCCAGTTCAACAGGTTCCGCAGTTTAAATGCTGTAATTACCCGCGCCCCTAAACTTAGAGAACGTCGAAGTGTAATTTAACGACGGATTGGGATGATAAATGTTTAGCACGTAAAACATGCAGAGATTTTCCCGTCAAAATACGAAAAATTTGCCGATTTTTCGCCCAACTGTTAAAATTTTTCGCTAATTTTTTATCAAGAGAGTAAAAAGCTACCGGACTACACAATGGAAATCGAATTTCTCCATTTGGAGAAACCAACAGTGCTATGATGTTGTGTGGCAATTTCGATAAAAACTATATTAAACCAAGATGTAGAATTTTAGAACTTGGTGGTGTTAATGTGTGCAGTCCCTCCCAGAAATGACTGTCACGTTTCGAATTCGAACAAAATTTGAACAACAAATTTTTCAAACTCATTTCTAACTGTGTTCTAAGCATTACCAGTTTTGCTATAATCAATAGCATTTTAAATTTTTTCATTTATACATTCAGTCACATTTAACTGAACCTTAGACCGTCTCCCAAATACAAAGGATTTCTTCCCGGGGCTTCCTATCGTATGTACCCCTATTTGTCCTACTTGTGACACCTGTTGTCTATAACGGCCAGCCTCGTCAACTCCAAGCTATTTCCGCGGTTATAAGGCCCACTCCGCATTTGAGAGGCTCCGCGGAACCAATCAAACAAGCCTCAAACACACACAGACGGAATTTAAAAGCTTTCACCGCTGCAACACACATACTTCACTACGATCTGATGAAAGTACATTTGAAAATTTTTTCATGTTCTTATGTTGGTGTCGAACTACCAGAGGTGCTAGCCATTTTTTTAAATCATGGCCAAAAACCATGCTCCCCAACTATTCATAACAAATTTCGCCAACATCATCAACAATTTTTGTTGATTTTGACTTTAAACAAAACATAATTTTGTCATTTAACAGGTCATATGTAGGTGTCCAAGGTACGTCGTTTTTAGGGGTGGTTACTGCCGGCAAAAAAAGAGGGTGGCTAACGGTTCCACAAATTTTCCCGACACCCTCCTCAATATTTTCTCCATAATCTCCCGCATTTGTGCTTATTTTCTCAAAACAGCTTGAATTTCCTGCGGGCGCGGCGGGTGGGTGGTATGGTGCCTAGCCTTTTCGTCTCTTTATACCCCTATCCTTATGCATAGCTATTTGCTAATGACCTTCAAAATTCTTATAACTACCGAAGCATAACAATAAAATATTCAAGTGTGTATATTACAAAAGTTTTAAGTTATAATCATAACTTGACACGTTTATTCTGCTGTCGCATACGATAGACATCTTGAACTGGTGGCGGGTGTGAAATATTATATCCAGTCGTCGTCATGCTGGTGATATTGGTCGCATCACCGTTACTAGCTTGATCCCTTTCGTCCACACTATTGGTTTCTTGCTTTATACTCAGGCGTACCTGACGCATTTTTGGCAAGTCGTTTACGAAAGGTTTCCTGATTTTGAAGGATCTAAACAGTAATTATTATTTTACTGAAATGATTCAACAATGTTTGCATAGAGAATTGTACGGTGCATATACACATAAACATCAATAAACACTTGATCTCTAGTTTTCGTATTCAGATGGGTTCTCAACAATGTAGCAAAGGTGGAAGATCGGCAAGCGCAGCCACGAGAGAGAGAGTCGAAAAAATGCACTGAAATTTTATAAAAAACTTGAGAGTGGGCTGATAAAATACCCAAGTCTTCGATGGTAAACGGAGGATGAATTTTGCTGGCTGAGGGAATCGGGAGGAGAGAGAAGCGGCAGTGGCGCACTCTTTAATTTGAAGAAACACTGGAAAAAGAGAATCCCAATCTGAAAAATTAGCAATCTATGTTCGCTAAAAAGTTATGTCGTTCAAAATTGGCATTCACTAATTTTATTACTTACTTTTGTATTATTTCCACATATTCTTACAATAGTTATATTAATATGATAACCCCAAACAATAAAACCATTAGTGTTAAATCCTAATAGCGACTCCACTGTACGCGGAAAGAGAACGTTGCAAAAAATTGTTATGGAACAAAGTCGATTTTAGAAATTAGTATTACTATACTAGCCATGGTTAGTATTACTACACAATTCCTGCTGAAAAAGACTGCTGTGTGTTTGAGGCTTGTTTGATTGGTTCCGCGGAGCCTCTCAAATGCGGAGTGGGCCTTATAACCGCGGAAATAGCTTAAAATTAACAAGGTTGGCCATTATAGACAACAGGTGTCGCAGTAGGACAAATAGGGGTACATACGATAGGAAGCCCAGAAAATTGCTTGTTTGGAAAACTTACTAAGGTTCAGTTAAATGTGACTGAATGTATAAATGAAAAAATTTAAAATGCTATTGATTATAGCAAAACTGGTAATGCTTCTAAAACAGTTAGAAATGAGTTTGAAAAATTTGTTGTTCAAATTTTGTTCGAATTCGAAACGTGACAGTCATTTCTGGGAGGGACTGCACACATTAACACCACCAAGTTCTCAAATTCTACATCTTGGTTTAATATAGTTTTTATCGAAATTGCCACACAACATCATAGCACTGCTGGTTTCTCCAAATGGAGAGATTCAGATTTCCATTGTGGTGCCAGGTAGTTTTTTACTCTGATAAAAAATTAGCGAAATTTTAACAGTTGGGCGAAAAATCAGCAAATTTTTCCTATTTTGACGAAAAATCGCTACATGTTTTACATGCTAGACATCTATAATTGCAGTCCGTCGTTAAATTACACTTAGACGTTCTCTCATTTTTAGGGGCGCGGGTAATTACAGCATTTAAACTGCGGAACCTGTTGAACTGGGGGAATGGCAACACTGGTATTTTCAATCCCCCAGCCAGTTCGGCGATGTGATATCCCCAACCTCTCTCATGTCATAGATATAATTTATCTAGTTTCAACTAGTTAGATAAGGTGTACCACGCACTATCATTTTATACTAGTAACTCTACCGAGATGACAGAACGTAGTGAAGCATAGGTACACCTACGCCTTTTGTGTGAACAGCCAATACGGTCTCGTTAAAATACGTCGATATGCTATATGTGGATATCACACAATACAGCACAAGATAGAACAAAACTAACACCGGAAATGAGTTCCCCATACCCGAAAACTCCAAGTGATACTTTTCAGCCGTCACGGACATCAGAACAAATTTTCGAGTTTTGGGTCGATGAACCACGAGGGTGCCATACCTCAAACCCTATAACACCAGAACCAGAGCCTTAATCGAAAAACAGAAAAGAGACATCGGCTTTTATCATTTTACTATGAAATAAAACCAACCAGAAAAAAATTCGAAAGTTAAGATAAAAATAACCTTGCTTCCGTGACGGGTGCTAAAATGGGGTTAAAAAACCCTCATTTTGACATCTGACTCGGAACAATGGAGGCGCCATACCCCCGTACCCATGGGTCGCAGAGTAAAACCAATACCGGCAATGAGTTTCCTATGCCAGAAAAACACCCAAAATGAAACTTTTTAGCCGCCGAGGACGTCAGAACAAATTTTCTAATTATTTTGGGTCGAGAAACCACGAGGGTGCCACACTTTAAACCCCATAACTCCAGAACCGAAGCCTTAATCGAAAAACAAAAAAGAGCCATGCCATTTATCATTTTACTATGAAATAAAACCAACCAGAGAAACAATTCGAAAGTTAAGATTAAAATATCCTTGCGTCCATGAAGCGTACTCAAATGGGGTAAAAACCCACATTTTGTCCCCTGGCCGCGATACCAGACCACAAAAAAACTTGGATTAAATCGATTATGCCGGTTCGAATGAGCTCAAGATCATGAAAATCGGTTAAGTCATTCCCGAATTATGACCGATCATATACACACACACGGAATTTAAAGGCGTTCACCCCTGCAACAAACAATCTCCTCTATGTTACAGTACGTTATGATAATTTCTACATCTGAACGTACAGCGAAGGGATCAGGCGCCATCGCAAGGGTTTGGTAAAATTCTTTTTTGATGTCGTCCAATTTTGCTTCCATTTTTATATCATCGGAATCCATTAGTGACGCACACGAAAGCTCAACAGTAACTGAAAAAAAACCAAAATTATTATTAATTACTTATAATATTATGATGCGTCTCTTAATACAGAAATCAATTATTCACAACGGACTTGGGCCATGGTTTTAATAGTATTTTTCTCATACTCTTAATGTCATATTGCACAAAACTTGAATGCTTTATTAACTCTTGTGGCTTATTAGTTATACGTGTTTATATAATTTATGCAAAATAAATTTATCAATGTGTATTTTATAATGCATAAAATATTTTTATATCAACGCTGTCCACACTGCAAGGTCATGATTTTTTGAAAAGGATCACACACAAGTTCACTATAGCAAGCATGTTTAGGCGACAATAATCGCACATACTTATTTGTTAAAATATTTTAAGTTTCCTCATATTTTCATAAGAAAAATAAACAGAGCTACTCTGACTAGTTTAACATCATTATAAGGCATTGAAGTTAAATTAACATAAGCTGTATAATACAATTACCAAATTTTACCTTCTGACCACTATAAATTTAACTACCGCAAGTACAAATCTACAGAAAAATATTATAGTGGAACAATAAAATAAAAATTTCTCGCGAGTTTCCATATGGCTTTCGAGTAAGTGCAACCAACAATGAAAAATGCTGGCCTTAAATTAAAACAAATGAATAAGCGCTAGTCATTCTTCTCAAAGTTTGATTTTATAAAACGCGAAACAGTTTTCAACTACTGTATTATCACAGATAATCTCTCTATGAAAACCTATCATTCAAAGATAATAACGTTTGTTTCGTGGGCCTCTTTAGAGCATCATTTACATAGGTACAGTCACGGACAGAAAAAAAGTGGAAAATATTCCATCGAAATTTTGACCAATTTTTTGCTTTTCGATAAAAATAGTAAATTTTGAAAATTTTTCAAATTTCGACGCGCCCCAATTCAAGTCAGTTCACACCCCTGACAAAATTCGGTGCCCCCAGTTCCGTACCACAGCCTCCCAGTTCATGTCACATGGTAAAATTTTCAGCGAATGAAGAAAGCAGGATTGCATCCATCTTTGGTCGGGAACGTATTTCCGCTGTGTTCCAGTGATACGATATAGGTCGCACCACTTTATACAATGTAAGCGAAAGTATGATTGGTACAAACAATTATCTACACTACACAATGATTTACGGCGATAACGTTAGCTTTTATTACAGTTTGACCCTTTGAAAGGACAGAATTGAAGTCCGCAAAACTTTTTTCACATAGCATTTTTTACACATTCGACTGTGTCTCTGCTTTTTGGTGCGTGCTTTATGTTTTCAAAGATGCAAATTCATGTGCACATTTTTTGCATTGCAATAGTGTTTAACAATAATGTTGAGATGTTTTCTCACACATTTTATATATGAATTTTCTATGAAATCCACCAGAGGTCGACGTATTTACCTCAAGGAATAATAAAGGGTTCACATGATAAAAATAATATGGTTCGACGCAAAAGAAGTGACTAGATATGTGATTCGACATATAAGAAGGGTGGTCAGACTGAGATTACTATCCCCCATCAATTTTCACTACAATAAATATCAACGTACAATCATCAGGCATTTGGAAATTTCTAAATTCTTCAATCAGTTTGTCAACAATCACAAACGGACCCTGCAAAAATAAATTTAATAAATCGTGATGGTACTAAATAAAAATTTAGTGATAAAATCATAAGCAACCTCAATATTAGTGTAGATTGAATATATAATACAGATTTATTACAAAAAATTTAAAATATTTTTAATTTAATAACTTAACAATTTAATGCAAGCAATGTCCGTGAAGACGTCTACTTCTAAATTTACTAAAACTCACATGGCGGGAAACCCGATTCCAATATCCCCCACCGAAAAAGTAGGCCAAAGGGGCTTGGGTCGGGTCCCGATCGGAACCGAAAAATCACGCTATTTATCCTAGCTCGATAACCGATGTAGATACCTGAGTCTAATTGACCCTCCGCAGAGTATACATACTATATTATATAATGCTTTGCTTCGCAGTTCTCTTAGAATGTGGTATTCGGGTCAAAACTGATTCTAAAATGGGCCCATGAGACTCAAAAATACAGAGAAATGGTAATATCTCCACAACCACTCAAAGAATATGTGTATATTTGGTCTCGTTTTGAAGAGCAATCCATACTCTATGAAGATGCAAAGGGTACGCTGCCATAATCATTATCTACGCAGCGCGGTTGGGTTAAAACGGATTTTACATGGACACATGGTACTCAAAATATATGAAAATGGTAATATCTCCGCAACCGCTAGAGCTATTTTTGTCTCATTTTGTGGTGAAATTCACGGTTTATTTTGTAATGTGATGCTCATTATGGCTGTTTTCATATCTTTAAATTATATCAATACTCAGAATTCTCGATCTTTGCGATAGAACAAGCTACTAGTTATAATCTGCTTGCAGCTTACAACCGTGACAAAAACTAGATCAGGAACTAGTCAGTATCATTATATTAAGCTAATTCTATCACGGTAAATGTCCAACTTTTAGATAATAGACAAAATGAAGGCAACCACAACTTACATGAAAACACACAGGTGGCAGCAGCAGAGATAAAAGGTGACCGATTGCAGGCGGCGGTGGGAAAACGCCACCAGCGACTGGATGAGATGTGCCTGAAACAACCGATGTGAAGACGAAGAAGAACAATTATATTACCAAATGAATATTGAAATATCAATCGTAAATGAACGCATAACACATATATATCAAATCGGTCGAAAAATTCGCTTACTGGATGACAAACAGCTTTAATACCCATTCAAAAAGCTTATTTTTATAATAGCTAATAACACTTAAAAATTAACATTAAATTTTTCAAAATCAAATTAGATACTATTTGAAAATTTAACGATAGGCCGAATTTACTCATTATAAATAAGCCATTTTAATACTTACTAGTTGCAATAATCCTAGGATTAAACGGAATCATTTGAGTTGTATCGGGCGTTGGTCCACATATCATAGTATCCGGCATTCCTGGCGTAATTACGGTCACGAGTATTTTTTATCTCCATGCTTCCGCTCATTTGCAAGCAGGGCCTAGACCCGGAATTATTAATAAAATTCACCAATGACGACGTTTGAGCTTTCTAAAACGGAAATACACACCTATTTTAGAGCAACAGACACTTCAACACAATGAAAACAAAACTGAATATGAGCATGAATGTATGAATAATTGCTAGGCAATAAAACGTAAATTTTTGTAATCTTATTGTCATGCAAAAAACAAATATATTTTAGCCAAGAACACTAAAGCCAAGATCTATCTGGCAACGAACATCAGCGATTATTATATTTTGCTAGTAAAAATAACGAAAAAGAATTAACTTTTAGCCCAGACTGAAAAAATTTATAAACTGAACAAATTGTTTTTCGAATTGAAACAAGCACCACTACAAAATGCACGGATTCGTATATCGGTTTGTCCAAACCCAGTCGGTGTGTGATTTTCCCTATTTAAAATTTTTTTAAACGGCTGAAGCAAAATTGAGTTGGTCAAATAAACTGGCTTAATATCGTTTACATATTTTTATGTATCATTGTTTTCAAGCCATGTCTCTGCTATTATGGTTTCGGAATTTGAATTATATATATTTCCAATTTTATAGGCTACCCAATGGAATAAAACCAAATGCCACGTATATAAATAAATGCCATTTTAGCTCTGTTGCCTAACTTCAAACCCATCTTAGACAGCTAGTATCTCATTACAAAATTTAATACTCATTTAATTTATATTTATCCAAAATAAATTAAAAACTACTGGTGTTTGACTTAGAGTATCATTAAAATTCATCTATTTAGCTGCAAACTTTTTGGTACAAAAATGAATCATTCATACTAAGTTTCATCATTTCAATCTCATTTAAAAGTATCGCGTTCCCGTATGAATTGCCCTGATAGGAGGCAACAATAAGCACAAATAGCGCTACGGGGTAAAAAGAGTATCTAGATGTTCTCTTATAAATGAGAAGTAATCCAGAGCTACCAATGACTATAAACAATAGCTTTGCTTACCGAATAGCCCAGCAACCGTATTTCTTCGTTTGAACACGGACACAGGTCCATAAACTTGTACCAATCGATTGATTGAAGAGTTTTA
>JASANE010018342.1:0-136559 GCA_030248225.1 Trileptium ribeirensis | reverse complement strand
TCTACTTCGTTAGGTTACATCTATACTGCCCAGAGTTAGATTTTTGGTGTCTTATACACCATCTCCTTTAATATATAGTGTAAGTATTCACCGTATATATAATATTGGGTGGTGAGTTGTAGACTGCTGGCAGGCAAAATGTTGGCTTTACATTTTCGGCCGTTTGTATGTATTAACACGGCAAAATTATTAAGTGATTGACATTGATTAGTAATTTTCTTCGGTGCTGATCAGAGTAGTAACTGAGTTTCTATAAACACATTGTTGTTTGACTAGATAGATTTCATGTATTTTCACTTCTCCAATATTATGTCTAAGCTTCTGAGAATAAGGAAGTTTGTTTTTGCGTCGCTTTGAAATTACTGACGACGGCACGTACCGATAATTTTCTGATTATCGTTTACATCGGAGTTAATGCTTGAGAAAATTTTATTGCTTTATTGCCGCACATGTGATAAAGGCTGTACAACCAGTGCGCTGTGCAAGACGTAATGCAGTCACCCAGCTCAAGAAAATTTTCCCGGCGAACATGAATACTTCAGAAGGGTTTTATGAATTTCAGCAAAACTTTCAGGAACATTAGCTACTGAACATATATATGTAATTATGCAACTCGATTCATGAGCGTGTTTATGCAACGGAATACATTGGTGACCATGCCTCTTTTTTTGCTGCTGAGGCCTACCAATTACAGAGTCTTGAACAATGTTAATATTGGAATATTGGTGGTGTTTTACGTTTTTTTGGAAAATGTGCTCTCTTTTAATATACACACATGCGTGCCTCATTTCAGTAGTCTTTAAGCCATAGTTTTATTTTATTTCACAAATTCCATTTCTAGGATTTCGTTTACATAATATTAAGTTCTTCGGCTTTAAATATTACTGTCGTACCAGTACCGGTCTTAGACAGTCGGACTATGCCCCCTCCAAAGCCCCGGACTAGCTGTGCTAGTCTTTGAGGTATTACAGTTATGATACAATTATGTGCCGTCGCTAACGTTTCGCAGAAAATTTTTACTAAGTTTTGCGGCTATTATTTTGCATTTTAATCGGTTGTCAATTATTACTTATTTAACACAATAAATTCTGTTTTCTTCATTTTTATAATTATTATTCACGGCGTACACGTTATATCCACGTCATTCTTGTGTCCCTTGTAGTGTAACGCTGTATAAGCTGTATCAGTAAGATTGACACCAGGTTGCGGAGGCTGAGAGCATTCCCGATACTATCTATTAAATCATGTCCGGGTTAGGGTGTGCCTGCTACTGCTGTTTCTTGATTAGATGGTGTCACTGACCCTGTACATCTGAATTGTTCAAATGGCACGGCTGGCACCCTAAATAACAGCAGTGAAGACACAAACACATTCAACGAGTAAATCGAAACTAAAATATCAAGCCGCACTGGTTTATTTTTGGCACTGCTGCATGCTGCAAATCTATCCACATGGATGTGTGTGGTCTCCCCACAATCAAGAAATCATACATAGAGGTTGTATGTCACACCTCGACATTGTTAAAATTTTAGACATTGTCTATCACGAAGTCTTTTTCCGCTTAAACCTTCAACTAGCTACCATTAAAAAGTTCCAAAAATATTCACGGTGTCGGGCATGCTGTGTTCTGTAGGTTTACACGACACAGGTGTACATAAGTTCCATACAGTGGGGATATTGTAACGTAAACGCCGCATTGGTTTGGTCTCAGATAGTACAAAAGTTATGAGATAAGCGTCGACAGGTCTGCTTGACACAGTTAAGAAATTCAGGCTTGTATTAGTCGGCTAATACTACCGCTCCTAATCTTGCTGATGATGCCTCGCTGCGCTTTCCATTACTTTCCCTTGTCATCAACGGCAAAGTTACCCAAGATACTATGCGTTATTGTTGTGCAACGGACTTGAAAGCCATCGATCGGCAACTAATCAACCGACAGCCGAAAATTGCCCCGCTGGACGGTTCGCCTGACGGATTTGCAGCCGTTAACGATTGACGGCAGGGGGGGGGGGGGGGGGGGGAGGGGGGGAGGGGATGGGGAGATGCTGTGGAGAGAGATGGGAGAGGGGCTGGCAGTGCTTGGGCGGGCTGGGCCGGGTATGGTGTATAGTAGTGCTGAGGTAAGTCAGGCTAAGCTGTATATAAGGAGTGAAAGGGCTGGTGAGTGTGTATGCTGCGGAAGGTTTAAAAAAAGGGGGGGGGGGGGGTGGGTGTGCGCGGACCTGAATTTTTGAGCCCGAGCCAGGTCAGTGCTCGCGAGCGTCAGGCTCGGGCCGCAGAGCTCGGGTCCGCGGGCCCGCAGCCATTTTGGAGCACGCGCGAGCCCGCGGGGTCGATTTTTAAGTCATCGTTTGCGTGAGCAGATTTGATCTGCAAAACTAAACACATCAAACGTCGAAAACCCACATATAACAAGGCCATGTCAGAGCAACTCGCTGTTAGCACAAGTTAATCCGACTCATGATTTTTTAAATGATTTGTACAATATTTAGACTAGCGAGAACCTGTTAGCATTTTTGGTGGGAAGAGACTGCAAATAATATCTATACTGATAAGACACTTTTTGATAACGCGTTGCGTGTGGTGTGAGTTCTCAGCCGACGAAAGTCTCGCCGCCCAGTCTGCTCGACGAGGACGTGACTCACTTTGCAGCCCACCGCCCATCCCCTTTCCTACTGCCCGCGGATGGGACTCTTTGTCTATTTTTGAGCTAAACATCTCAATTGATTCAACCGTGTCAGGATCCAATGATGCACGGCGATCCGTAATGGTGAGATTCATTGACGAGAAGTCGCGTTCGGAAGCAGGGCTAGACGCTGATATAGCAAACACGTTTCTTGCGACAAGCCACAGAATTGGATACTGGTTTCGGTGGTCCTTCCAAAAAACAGTGGGACTCACCGTAATTTGAACGTTCGAATTCTTATATTCGTCGAATTCTTTGTCAATTCTATGCGCAGAGCATACGGAACGAGGAACTTCTGCAGCTGGTCGAAACTCAGCTAACGGATCTTCATCGGCGCACTTAGGCTCCAATCCAACATCAATGAGGGCATCGCTGGTTGACGGCCCAGTTGTTTCAACATGTGAAGCAACAATATCTTTCATTTCTGATTTCACCCACTTCTGTATATCAACCTCCAGATTGTCTTTAAATTTGCGATCAGCGGCACTTTCAGTTGGCAAAAACTTCAAGGTCTTGAAGGAAGGATCCAGAAATGCTCCAATCCAGTGGAAAGCAACGATCGATGGCCAAAACTTTACATCAAGTGCGCCGCTTAATTTGTGTTTAAATGTTGTCATGACCGGGTGATCGGTGACGTATCGCGTGCACTTGAGCATCAAAGCGTAATAAGCAGGACACGCGTTGTGGATGCTTGGATGATTCCTCAATTCAAGCTTTTCCAAAATCTTTACGACAGCTTTTGTGAAGTTCCAGAGCTGACGATTTAAACGCATATCAATAGCAGCTAATAAACCGTATCTGCCGCGCCTTCGAAGCTCATTGGCCAACTCGAGAGTTTTGTCGCACTGATCAATAGCATGTAAGCGTTGGTGCATTGCAATCCATGGTATGGTATTGCCACCATACTTGATCGTTACCGGAAGCTTTTCTTATATCTTTGACGTCCCTTTGTCGTAGGCACACAAAGCATCAACACAGTCTTGGGAATATTATGTAAAATTGCAAGTATTCCAATTGATATTTACATGTGAAGCTGGAGACGCGAGCCCGCGCTAGCCCGCGCGGGCTTGAGACCTAGGCCCGGCCCTGCCCGGGCCCTCGGGTACCCGCGCTCACCTCTGGCTCGGACATCGTGCGAGTTAGCCTGATCTCTCTAAGGGTACGCTTAAATTAACACACGCTTAAGATTAGAACTTTAGAACAGTCCATTTAACTGCCACACCGGCGTCAATGAAATGGTGACTTTCATAGTAACCCAGAGTGGTTTTTCAGATTACCGCGGGAATATTAAACATTTCCGTTTCCCAAATTCCCACGGGAATGTAAACAATTTCAAATTCCCGAATTCCCGCGGGCAATTTGGGAAACGGAAGTAGTTTCAATTCAAATATTTTTAATTTACCAAATTCCCACGGAAATGAAAAATTGTGGAAGTGGGTGTGATGTGATTTTTGCGTTTTAGGAATATCGGTCGGGTCTAAAGTCAGTAGTGAAAAAACTGCATATGGTGGCACATGTTTATAACATCGCCCTTGACGTACTGCAGTCACTAACTGAGCAAACCTGTTATACTCTTCGATGCGTTTAATATAATCGGCTCTCAGTATCTGATATCTGAATTAGCTGTACAACCGTACTTTTCGCTGTCGGTATTATTGTTCTTAGCCATGCTTGTACTGTACAATTTATTGTAAAAGTTATAATAGCCTCAAAGAGCCAACTCTGTAGTCAAGTATGTTAAATTACACCTATTTGTATATCCATATGTACATCCACGTCCGCTAAGTCCAATTTTCATCCGTGAGCTTTTCTATTCGAGCTGAGAAAAACTAATAACGAGCCGAGCCTAAAATTTCAACTCGACCAGAGCCGACTTCCGATTAAATCGGTCCGAGCCGAGACTTACATTTGAGTCGAGCCGAGCCAAGCCAAGCCGAGTCTGACACATTCGGCTCGTTCTCACCTATACTACGTGTTAGTAAAATATCAATCGTACTAGTGTTGGAACATGTTGAAGTGATCATAAAATACGTCTTGCAGGCGAAATATTAAGCGAGCCCTGTTGTTTCTCCGAATTTTTGAATATGTATTTCTAAGCGTATCTAATATGTTATTTATCGAAATATTGACGGAATAAATAATATCTGGTCGTAATATTTTATGCATGTAGTAAAATGTGGAATCCGACAGATCATTGCTGTCAGATAATAAAAGTTTGTTATAGCGAGAAAATTGTATTAATAACCTATTTTTGAACGATGTCCATGGTTGGCCTCAAAGAACTGGTACAGGATGAGCTGAATGGTTTCTAACAATCCGATCAAGTACCCTGCCGGCAATACGGGGAGCTAAATCAAACTATAAACCCGTGTTGAACTAATGTTTATTTTATTAGTGTTAGAATATTGGTATTATAACTTTTCTACGTAGCTTAAGAAACACTGCAGAAATAATAACTCTTGCACCATGTATGTACAGTACTGTCTGTAAACAGTTTACCATTTTTGTGGTATTTTAAAGCCACAATTTAAGCACATGTACCTGTTCATTTTGCCGCGAATAGGAAACAGATATCACTTTAATTGCTGTAGTTTGTATTTGTCTTCAGCAAATATAATTGATACATTTTTGAATGGTTGTTGGGTTACACGGGTATATAGGCATCAGAGAAAAATACTCAACTTTGGACAATTTAGTACTATGCAGAAACGGGAATCACCGCATATCGCACACGTTGTTAACTACAAGTATAGTGAGATGCGCGACTAAACTTAACCTGGGCCCACGGACTATCCTGTTTTTAGAACCCGCTGTCGAATCCACCTCTATTGCTATGGAACAATTAAAGACGAGGATTCGATTTACTGCTAGCCCAGAATTTATCATTTAAAATCAACCAATGCCAGTTCAATGAGGATTGGTGGTGTTCAATTAAAATTCGCCTCTGTTTGCGAAGAAATTCAATCTAAAGGCTGATACATATACTAAGGAATCGTGCAGTTTGTCATTTATTGTTCGGAAACACAGCCCTTTTCAATTCAAATGCAATACAATTTCGTTCAGAAACTTTAGTTTGCATTGGCAGCGTTCGATAACACAATTTTTTGAAAATAACATAATAGGATGATCAGTGAGAGCAGCTTAAGTTTATTAGCGCAAGAGTAAAGCTTCACTAGGACTAAGACAAATTCGTTTGTTCCTAGCCAAACGGAACTCGAACGGACAATGTTGTGACGAAGCTTATCATTACCAGCTCGCACACTTTTTTTTGTAAGTTCACAATAACGATGGGTGCATATTGTATACTGTGGTATACGAAAGACATATATGTGGTTTAATGTTTGTAGAGCTTCGAAATCCGTTTTTGTGTCTCACCTAAGACTTTCGGCGCTATTCGATTATTTCCCACCACATTATTTACGTTGCAAATTTCGACGATTTCCTTGTTGCTTTATAATAAACTTCACTGCTTTATAAAATATGAGACATTTGGACAGCGGCCACTAAGCTTTATAAACATCGCTCAATGAAGGGCGTCACTATATCGTTCAAGCCGTGCTTGCTAAACGGAACAGCCTACCTAGCTTTTCTGACGACAGTACTCACTGTGGAGCAGCAGAAATGTACGCGCTGCTGAGTCTCAATGTCAGCGGTAAACCCGTTATCCGCGTACTCTTGATATCAGGCCGTGTCTAACTTGCTACAGAGGTCTGACATATAATTCCAAAATTTAAAAGCGAAATTCAGATGTTTCGTTATAACAAATATAAACGTCTGTTATATGCTCAATGAGTGTAATTCTTTACATGGTTTACAGTGGACAATATGCAATGGGAATGTGTACACATAACCGCATATTTGTTGCAACGTTGCTGCTTTCGTTGTGCAATGATTCCATTATATATATACTTGTGTGCTATACAAAGAATCTGTGAATACATATGTAAGTGGCAATGTTCGTGTGTTGATGAACTCAGGGGTCTAGCTAAGGGAGACACAGACGACGGTGGCCCCCCTTTTCCTATATAATTATCTGTGCCCTCGTGTGAGTCTGAAGAATAATAGAAATAGAAAGCATAAATTTCTGTTCAAAGCACGCAAACATCATTCGCTTAATACACACATTATGACATACCATGTGTTCTCTTGACAGGTGACAATTTTGCTACACAGGACTGTAAAAAATGTTTGTTGTTTTTTTAATATTGCCTTCGTTCTCGCACGTCCCTCCGTAAATATAATGTCCGAATGTAGTTCGCGCGGTATAATGTGAGATTCGGCCATTTCAACGACGCTTGGGAATTGAGATTTAAAGTAGAGCTCTCAGCTCAGCCAACTATGCGATGGATTTCTCGATTGCAGTTATGAACTGAAGTGCCAATATCGAATCCAGGTCCTCGCATCGACGGCAAGGACAGAGCGCTATGCGCTTTCGGTGCAATGCAAAATAAGTTTTAGGCATTAAGCAAAAAAAGAAAAAACCTAAAATTAAGTTGACACTTAGTTATACCCATAACTTATACAGTCAGCTCATGTACAGTCATCTACCTACTCATGATAAAGTTTTACCCCAAACCTCCACCCAAAAAGTACGTCCTGCATATTGAAAAAATAATTTAAAAGTATGTTGGACTGCGCCGAATAGGGATCGATGGACGTAGCATAGGGGAAAAACTAAAAGAGAAAGAAAAACGATTACGCGTGTTGACCATAAAAATTAAAAAATGAGTTTCGATTCAGTCGTAATAATTATACACATCCGTATATTTTGGCTACACAACATTTACACATATCCCCATACAAACTGAATCTGTACTACACTACGCATCATAAAGTGTTTAGCCGCTCAAAAGTAGCTCCGACGTCTTGAAACTATGTAAAAGAAACTGTGTTGCAGTACGCTTGGACGACCTCGGTACTTCCAGCTAGTAGCCACTACTACACCAAAAGGCGGGGAAAAGTGTGCAGCGAATGATAAAAACTATCAAGGGAGGGTGTTACCTATTTTATTCACATAGCACAGTACTCATTCTTTTGATTGCACTACACTATGGCACATCACGACAATGAAAAAAGAGATTGAGTAAAGAAAAAATACTATACGAAACCAAGTGTCTCACAATGTCTCTGGATCGACGCTTGGTGACATAAGCCGCCGTGGATCCACCCAAATCACCACCTCTTCGTCTTCTTGGCATTTTGTAACGAGAATTCGAAAATAATGCGCAAAATGTGAATGAATTATGGAACAGTGAAACGTTGCGTCATAAAGAGATAAGTGCGCGAATAAATAATTGCGTCATCGCATAATAATGATTGGGTGAAGGTTACGTTTATGAGTGACAGTAAATAACTAAATAAACGCTACGTTAGAGGCTAATTAAAAACGCTTGCATAACGGTGGAATAGAACATACAAGATCCTCCTGCTGAATAGCGGTGGAATAGAACACAGTCATCCTGCTTAGGCGTCGCCTCCTATATATAGAACATGGTGCATGGTGGAATAGAACATGGTCCTCGGTGCAATAGAATACTGTCCTCCTGCGGAAGCCTCGCCCACTGAACGACTGCGCTAATGTAGACATCCAAAAGTGGGAATTTTAGTATTTGGTAACACAGGCATTTGGGAACTTGGGAATTTAGAATTTTTAAAATGTCAGAATTTATAGAAGCTGGGAAATTTGAAAATTGGGAACACATGCATATTGGAGTCTAAGGACAGAGAATGTCGGAATTAAAGAGACCTTGCAACATTAGAATCGCAGGATTTTTGAATTTTTTGTATACTGATATATCTGCCAAGTTAAGGACTCTGAAAATTCATGAAAGTATGAACTTGTACAGCTAAGAAACCAGGAACTTATGATTGTGGTTTTGAGGAAACAGGGAATTTGGGGGAACGGGGCCAAAAATCAGTAACTAAGCCAAAATGGAAGGTTTTGCAGATATCGTTGAGTTTAATATTAGATAGATTGAATTTTCGAACGTTGTCAATGTTGTAGTTTACCAAATTACAAAACTGGGATTAAATAAACAAACTGTAAATAACATTAAAGCAATGGACAGAAACGCTTTGAGGTTGAATGACATGAAAGTGAAAGATTAACACTATATGAATAAATAAATCAAAAATAGATTAACTCTCACGTTTTTATAAAATATAGAAATAAACATTAATATTTGATTTCGTTTGTGCAGCCGGGACGCTACCTCGGTAATCTTACAACATTGTATAACTATATAAACAATACAACATACAGGATAGAACACATGCTCCAATCTGTGAAATTAATAAATAAAAATTTCCAATCGCGCTGGTAGACTTCTTACTATACGAGGATCAGCGTATTACGATCGAAGTCGTAAGCCAAGTGCAGAGTACACCAAAATGTTTATGTTAATTATCTATCAAGAGGTTAGGATATGTTTAAGTATAACTATACTAAATATCTTGCAGTCTTCAATCTTAAATCACTTTAAGCTTAGCTAAATATTAGGTAGGAACTTATGCTATTTATTTAGTATAAACATGCTAATTATTCAGCATGATTATTCTAAAAGAAGACAACATAAATTTGGATTAATGTTCAGAAGAATGCGCCTAAAAACTTATTAGTTAACACTAATAAAGCTTAATATTAAGAGCATCAAATTTTGCTAAAACTTTGCAATAAGCATAATTATGATGAAAATTAAGTATATATACACTAGATTTCTATAAAGAATTATATTATGCTAAATATATTAAGTATAAGCATTTTCTGTTTACGACACACTGCGCTAAAGCCTAAGCTTCATACTAACTTCCGTCGTTTTATAAGATTTGTGCTAAACGTAAACTTGAGTCGAGGGGATGCCACCGCGCGAAGATAGCGTACTATAGTGTTCGTTTTCTAAACATATATCGCAACAACCTTCGGGACTATAGTTAAGAGGCTTGAGGATTAATTGGGAAAATTCTCAACGGAGATTGGGATGTTACAATATTTGTTAAATTCATGCGGGAAGTAACAATTTTCAAAGAATAAATTCATACATGTATTAGAGAATTTGAAAGAATAAATTTATGTTGAAATTAGGTAATTCTAATGATCAATCTGATATTGTACTAAATTTGTTAAACTGGAATGTTTAGTATTAAGGAGGAACTTTGAAATTTTATTAATTTTATGAGGTTCACTGAATCTTCAAATTATATTTCATGAATTACTTGTGCTTTTATTTACATAATGGTGGTAAAACAATAGTCTCTGCGTAAAACTGAGTTGATATAAGGCACTAGCTAGAATCGACAGTAATTGTATTAATGCAAAGTTCAGGCATCTTAACAAGTAACATCCTACTCATAATGCATTGCTAAAAGCAACTATGATCGGTTCCAGCATTCTCTACAGTGTAATATGTCGTCTTCATGAACAAATTTAAATAGATGGAAATTTTGTCGAAATAGCAAACTTGTGTAAAAAGCCTAAAAGATTATTCAATAATTTATTATATTAAAGGTTGCACACGACACTGTTGATTGGTTTCTTTAATAATGTAGTTAGGTTATGTTATGGTGGTCATGTAATCGACACAGGATTCATGGAGCGAAAACAATATTAAAATTTCATGCTTTTTCCGTGCATTCTGTTTTCAACGCGGGGATCGTGCAGTGAAGCTTTACAGTATAGCACAGTCTGACAAAAGATGAGAAATGCAATGTCACAAGTCTAGTGGGTATTAATAAATTGCCAACAACAAAAGGAAAATACAACTGTATAGAGACTTCAAGGCCAAAACCGATATATCCTTGCATAAAAAGTATGTAACCGCAATAACACGGCAAAGCCATAATAGTTACAACCATCTAAAGGGAATTTTATAAGGAAAATTGATAGGATGAAAAATTGGGAAGTTGAGAGACAACTTAAGGCGTGTTCATACGCTCAAACTTTTTGCTCAAATTTTGAGCTCAAAATTTGACGGTGATTTTTAGAGAAAAATTGCGATATTTCAAAATTTGAGCTGAAACTTTTTCAGGTAGGAAATCTCGTCCGTGATTGACTACAGAAATATTTTGGAAAAGTTTGAACAGTGTTCACACGTTCAAACTTGCAAAAAATACCAAAAAGATGCTTTTGATTTGAGCTCAAATGTTGATCAAAATTTGAGCAAAAAGTTCGAGCGTGCCAACACGCCTTTAGGTTAACAATGTGGATATGTCAGCAGGTGAGGTTATGGATAAGGGTGTTGATCCTTATAACTGACGGATTAATATAGTATTCTAACATACATATGCTCGTGACATGCAAAACAATGCAAAATCGCTCCAACCGAAGACAAAGACAACATCTTGTTACTGAGTTTTGTTGTTATATGCAATCAAATGTTTCAATTAGTACCGCAGTATAAACTAGTACTCGATAAAACATGAAATACACATGGACGTGCTCAAACATCAATAGAATTAAATAAGCACATTCAGGGACAAGACAAAGACAGATACTAAGAGGTGCTTAAAATTGTTGGCGACAAGGAGGATTTTCAATCAGTCCATGAACATGAGTTGGGTTTTCATCTGTATGACTCACCAAGAAGGCAATAAACCTGAAAAAGTAAAACTGAAAACGACCGCGAAATACCGCGGTCGATTATATAGGAAGGTTGAGGAGCGCACAGTATACCATCACCTGCTCTTGTAAGACTGACGGTCTAATGAACACCTGTGAAACCTTGATGCACAAATATTTTATCGAGTACCCAATAGAAATGATTTCCTTAAAAACGTGAGCAAATTGAGAAGAGTGATAAAAATTTAAATAAGAACACGACCAACAACGAAAACTTTTAAAACAAGTATGTAATACGTTGTAGATAAATTTATACGGGAATATTGTTGTAAATGTTGCGCAGAGGACCAGGTACCGCCATAGTTAAACAAAATATGAAACATTCGATGCAAAGCCAAATTATGTTTTAATGTATTTACATTAGTTTCAAAGCAGGGAAATAATGTGTTTTTGGCACAGGCGTCTAGACTGTGGCTTTATTTTCGACTTTTGTCATGCTTTGCATTTATACTGACTACAATAAGAGCTGTGCATTAACACAAACCTATACAACACCTTAGTACCACAATGTTCCCCTTCTCACCGATATTAAATGTTTAAGTATTAAATAGAATCTAATTTTTAGCTTCGTACGTTGTCGCCGAATCGCCTGTCAAAAATTGCGAACGACCTGCGATGCGGTATTACATGGAATACCGCTGCGCCATTTTAGGCTGTGAAAATTGTGGCCAACAGAGTCGTAATAGATATCTTGTACGCAAAATTAATGTCAGATTCTGTTCTACAGCTAATATATAAAACTTTAGTTCAATTTTGCTTCCACACATAACATTTTTGACCCTACCATATAGTAACTTTTTAGTTGCGACACTGACGCCATATTTTTTGAACTGGTAAACTGTTGTCAATTACAAACTGTAAACTGCCGGCAAATTATAAACTATTGTGAACGATTTCTCTTAAAGAAACAACACTCGTTTTTTTCCAGAAATTTCACCCAAAGCTAACTTTTCTACAGTACAGAAATCACGCAATCAGATTGGGACAGAAACTTATCTACTATTCGAATTGTTCAATATATTACATTATTATTAATATTTAGGTGTGAGAGTATCAATCTTCTTTGAAAATATATAAACATTTATGGGACAGCTGGTAGTGATATAACCAGTATTGAGGCTATTTAACGACTGATAAAATAAAGAAATTGTTAAATTTGAGGCATAATAAAATGAATTGTTAATAAAAAACCTTCATTGCCAGGATAAGGACTGTGACGCTAATTTGCTGCCTAATATTTACAAACCATAAGTTTTTTCTACTCGCAGTAAATGAAGTGACAGGTACAACCTATTTCAAATAATAAAACACAGCTTTTATTATGGGAGATGCACAGGATATAATCTTCCGGTGTAGGTGCTATATATTTTAACAACACCTTGTGTTTCCTATGATACCAAATCCCAAGTGTGAACATTAAAAATCACGAAAAATTTACTCTTTAATAAGCAGAAAACTTGTTTCGTACAAAAAGCTTTAGAATCGCTAAAAGTAGCTTCAAAATCAGAAAAATACTATTTTTAAGGTTATCAGCGAATTTTCAATTGATCCTTAAATATTGCACCACTTAAGGCCTTAGATATCATAATTCTCAAATATGCTTCAGGAATGCCCTTATAGCAAACATTTCGTATCTTATAATAAATTTGTAATAAAATTTGTCTTAAAAGTTGCATTTAAATTATATTTTACTCCTACTCAAAATAGCTTTGCAAGAAAATAGCTTTGCAAAAATTATTAATTAATCTAATTAGAAGTTTTTTAACACTATATCTAGTAAGCAGGATTGAAACTTCATATATATAGGTACTAAGTTTTAATAACTACTAGTTGCCTTTTCTGTAAACAAAAATCTTTGCAAACAAAATGGGTGATACTCGTTAGTATTTAATGTTACGGTAACCCAGAATACTATTCAATTCTGGTTAACTGTTTCATCGGTATCGGCAAAATTTGGAGACGAATTACGAGCCATTTCTAGAACCGATGAGATACGTGTGCTCGGAGCCTTATCCACTAGCACACCTTCGCTATTGTGAGCTCCACCAACGACTTGGTGCGGGCTATGGCGAAAATTTTGAAATTCTTGTGTGAAGCCAGTAAGTGGTACACCAGCGTTCATATCTTTACTATTATCAACATGAGGTAGTATGAGGTGGTATTGATTCCAATGGACAAATTCATCGCAAACCATGATAATCTGCTGTCGAAACTCAGCCAACAATGCAACGTGTCGAGCCACAGCGTCTTTCAATTTCTGGAAGTGAATTTTTACACTATAACATATATTGCGCTCATAGCAGATGTATAAAATTCAACATATTTGTAGGAATGTTGGACACAACAGTATATTTATGCAATTTTGCCGTGATATATTTGCATGTTACACATTATTGTGTAACAGGTGATGCAAAAATAGTATGAAATTTTGCGATATTTGCATGAAATCTATCGTGTTAGGAGGACAAATTGTATCAAACCTAGTACAAGATTTATGCTGACATTGTCATCAGAGCAAGAGTGCATAAGGTATACAAGCTAGGATACGGGCGTCCAGTAAAGCAAATACTGAAACTGGGATGAAATTGTTTCTATACAACATCCAATGATATAATACACCTTGGCTTATCTTTATATTAGCTACATAAATAACATTAACTATATTAAAATCTATCGTGTTAGGAGGAGAAATTGTATCAAAACTAGTACAAGATTTATGCTGACATTGTCATCAGAGCAACAGTGCATAAGTTATATAAGCTAGGATACGGGCGTCCAGTGAAGCAAATACTGAAACTGGGATGAAATTGTTTCTATACGACATCCAATGATATAATACACCTTGGCTTATCTTTATATTAGCTACATAAATAACATTAACTATATTAAAAACGTGCGCTACGTACTAAACAATGTCGCGTTTAGGCTGATTAATTTGTTAATTTTTCAGTAATTTTACTGATCTTTAATGCTCTCATGCCCACTAGGTCCAAATGGACCCAACGCACATTGCGACTCGCTGTGTTTACTGAGTTTGTCGTATATCGCACTTTTGAACGTTCGTTGTTATTCGCTCGCATTGTGAGGTTTCTTAAAGAACCGAGCAACAGCCCTCAGATGGCTCAGTGGTTTGCGTACACAAGTTTCACTCGTACGTTTCGGGTTCGATCCCTGGCGCAGGCTTGCGTTTGTCAAGCATTGCACGATACACAAATTAATTCGGGCATGAAAGGGTTAAGAGTTCATAACTTTTCCTTGGGACCCAAAAGAAGTTCGCGCGCTCGATTTTTGAAAACAGCGCCAAATTGTAAATTAAGCACAATTTCTGCATTATTGTACTCCCACAAATATGACAGTTTGCCAATTTATTCATACTATTTGCCAATTTATTCATAATATTTCGTATATTTTTCACCAAATACTGTAGATGTGTCCGATAGGACGCCAAACATAGAAACTAATTTATACATTTAATTTTATAAACCAATCAAACTTGAATAGGCTAAAGATATTTCTCAGAAGCGTGCATAAAATCACGAGATACATAAAACCTAGACCAGAAACAGCAGTTTGTAACAGAATTCACGCTTACTCTATTTTGACAGGATTTGGATCCTCAAAAGATGCCTAAATCTTTGTTCCACATTTTAGGAACATTCATCTGTGTATCCTATTCAAAACTATAAAGCATAAAGATTAGCTAACTCGGAAGTGAGATAATCAAAAGGGCACAAAAGTGAGGACATTTCCCATTTAATTTTTTTGAAACTTAGTACATAATACAAGCTATTAGAATTGCTGTGATAAAAATGTATTGTTGGATGATTTGCGGTCACTGTTCTTTACTAAGTTATTGCGCAGCTAATAATCTGATATATTTTTGTTAAGAAACTGGTGCCGAGTTCTAAAAAATATATGCCCAGGTATAAAATTTACATAACTCCAACGTAATACCTGTTGTCTATTGTAATAATAAATAAATCCACACTCACGATTTTACTGAGAATTAACTTGCTCTACAGTTACATATGAAAGAAAATGGAAATGTGCTACTTTATCGCATAGCGTAATGAAAATACTAACTAGTGGACCAGGGTAGAAACCTAGAGATCTATTTTGTATAAATATGTATAAATGGTTAATCATTATCGAAATACTTGTAAAAACCATCATGCAGAACCTACCTATCCGTATCCTGTTTTCGAGATTAATTGAACATTCGTTGAACTTTCCCTGTTTAGTAAACTAAAGCTAATTTGTTTCATTACAATATATTCGGAAACACTGATATCATGATTTACAAATATTCTGAATTTCATTTATGGGGCTGCCAACTATATAATTTCTTATAGTAAAACAATCCGGAAAATTATTTTCAAATTATAATATTCTCAGTAATATTTCAAATATTACGCTATACCTTATTCATCGACGTGACATATTCAGAAGGTGCCTGATATACTGCGTCTTCCAACGATTTTTCTAACTCTAAGATACGCGACTCGTACTGTAATATTAAAAAACAAATTATAATGTCACCAAACTGCTACACATAATCTGAAATGTTTCATAGCAACATAGACTTGAATAATATTCACAAAAGCTTTAGCGTACGATTTTGTAGGGGTAAAGGCATTAAATTGGCAATAATACCACCAGATTTTTCTTACACTGCACTGGCGCAGGCACCGAGTTTGACGCATATTTTATATAACCATAAATGTCTGCTCTAGCCACGACATCTGGACTAGAGATTATAATGCTAGTGTAACACAGTTTACAGTTTTAGCTGGTCAATGTTTTTGTACTTGCTTCCGGAACCACAGTCTTCCGTATAAGGCATATATCCGGCCTCTCGTCCCACTATGTCGACACAGAAGAATTTTAATTTAAATTCTAGTGTGGTGAGCAGTACATGGACATTCCTAGACCCAACATTTCATTAAAGATAGTAAACTGTTTACGGAACTATAATGCACTACGATAAGACTTATATGATAAGCTATTGAAGCCAGCGACGTAGCCAGAAATTTTTGATAGGGACAATTCCATAGTATCTATTTATCTAATAGAGGTACTCGGCGAAGGCGAGAAAATAATCTCATTTCTACTTCGCAACTTCAGAAAATTTAGCCTAGTGTTGGATGATTCGCGATTGGCTAGTTATAAAACAGAGTATCGAGCCGAAGGCGCGAAAATTTTCATGTTTTTACATGTTAACTTTAGAAAATTTAACCTGCTGGCGGATAATTGGCGACTGTCTAGTTGTAAAGGAGAGTTACGCGGAGAAGCGTGAAAATTTTCAGGTTTTTCACATCTTCAATTTGACGCATAAGCATAATAGTTGCAGGTTACATATCAGTACAGAAGAAATTTAAACATATTTTGTTTTGTGCCTTAGTGTTTTGATCAACTGCGTAGTTTGCTGAATAGTAATTGTGTGTAGCGGATTTGGTGCACCATATATGTCTAGTTTAATTATCGATTTTAATATATTTCTCGAGATCCGTAGTATACAGTAAATTCTTGTGCGTAATAGCCTATAATTTTATCATATCACAACGAGTAATAAAAGGCCAAGCGAGTAATAAAGATGCGTTCGAGCATTTTGTAGGCAATGGTTTATTTTAAACTGCACTTCATAATCAGTATTAATAATCATTATTACAGTTGATCGTGTCCCGTAACAATAATAGAACGTTGCATAAAATCCAAAAGTAAGTTTAACATCAAACAAATCCTAGGTTCCATTATGTCTAATCAAGTATCAATGAGTATTTTCTGTGCTGTTGATAGTGAAACTGTATCAACTGAATAAATAAACCCTGAGGCAGTCCATATAAATCTTGTTCTGTAGTATAGATGTAATATCACAAGCTTTCTTGGCACCAACGTAAACATCGTTGATACTGCTGTGAATGTCATGCCAATATAGAAAATACAATAAGAAAATATTATAAATGAATTTTTGCATTGCTGTTTTTAACTCTTAAAATATGCTGTGGTTGTTAGTTTCAAGAATATTCCACCAGTCTTGTGATATCGGGCGTGTCCAGCGATGCCCGCAACTTAGTAAACATGGGAGCAGGAAATTCTTATTAGCATTATATGCCAGTTACGTTACAGTAATTATTATTACCGTTAGTAGTTAAACATCACGCGTATATGTAAACGATCTAGGGTGATATAACGTATAATTTCAGACATTCCACTTCACATTAAAGGCTAATTAACAATCGCTAACCTAAATATCTACGTACGTTGTAAATACAACTACATAGATATATACTTAAGACTAATAAGCTTGGCTGAATGTAACCGCTAAAAGCAGACAAGCGTTCGCCTTTAAATTGACGACAAAATATTACTTAAACAGAATTAGTTAGTCATTATACTGAAGAGAATAATCACAGGGTGATTGGTTAACCCTTTACTTCCTGAATTAATTTAAGTTTCAAGTTTCGATGAACAAATTAGTCGCCTGTAGTTATCGAACTACGAACACTAGGGTGAAAGTCAGTTTATTGATCTATCTTGGAGCTGCTGCTCAGGTCTTTAAGGCTCCTCGCAAAGCGAGCGATCAGCAACATGTGTGCAATCGTTCTGTATTCGTCGAATTTAGTTAAGGATTAATTAATTTAGTGTTCTTTTAGAATAATTTAGTTAAGGATTAATTCTGAAGAGGACATTCAACCGCAATTTGTTGTCCAACAACGGTAAGAGTTAAAAGGTTGAGATACTAACGAACCTTAGCGTGGTTGGAGAGGGTAGTTTCGAGATGGCTGTTTTCGGATTCTGCCAGCTGCCTCTGATATTCACTAAGTTGCTGTTCTAATTCCAATACACGACACTGCAAATTATTGACCCGACTTTCAACTGAAAAGTATCGATAAAACAAAGGATTTAATAATTATTTTAGAAGTTATAATTATTACAAAGAATGTTGTTATAATTTGTGTAGAATTTGCAACTGTTTCCGGTGACTAAAACAATCGTATTATGCTCAGGCAATATTAGCAAATTGTGCTAAAAGCATGGATTCAAATGAAGTGCAACTTACAAATGATCAGCCTGCTGGTTTGTCTTTGACTGTAAAACGAGTACATCACCCAAACCAGAAAATAAGAAAACATTATGTCCGGAAAATTCGCTACCCGCGAAGCGTTGTTGATCATTGCTCGGATTAGCTATGGCCATAGGCCTTGGTAACATCAAATAAGTACTGTATGCTGCATAGTATGTTATGCTATATATACACATGCATATTCCTACACTCAAAATACATTCTGTGAAATTTAAAAGAAATTTCTTTGAATTTTGCACCACCAGACATTCTTTTAAAATTCAAAGAATATTCCTTGAAATTTCGCGGAATAATCTTTGAAATGTCAAAGATATGTAATTTTTTAAAAAATAATTCTTTGAATTTCAAGGAATGTTTCTTTGAATTTTAAAACAATATCTGGTGGTGCAAAATTCAAAGAAATTTCTTTTAAATTTCACAGAAACCTATTTTCAGTGTAGTCAAACAAGTCATGACTTTAAAAAGATAACTGTGGTATAGCAAGAGTTGAAGCTCGGATAATGACCCATTTTTATCAAAGTGGTTGCATTGTTTTTTTTTTTGTAATTCAACGTAATTATTTGACGATTTGGTATTAAAGTATGTTGTACATTCAACTGGAAATGAAGATTCGATATGAAAAATGGAAATCGCTTTTCTGAATAATCCAAAAATTTCCATAGGTACTCCTGTAACTTACCAATGACGTAAGCAATATGTGATATGTTCTGCAGCTAACCTGAATCCTACCACAGGAGCATTGATATCGTTTGTGTACCAGGGACGCGGTTAATGAAAGTATATATATTTGAATTGAAATGTTTTTTACAGATTCACTGAAGTGGTATGTATATAGCCTCCTACCACGAAAACGGTGGCAAAAATGTTTGGCGAACTTAACGTATTAGGATATATTTACCTGTAAAAAGTAAGTTATGCTTGAGGGAGAACGAAAACTTGAGCAATTATGTATATTTCAACGGGTCTTATACCAATCTTTAAATATGGGCTATCAGTTACAAAGCATTTCACTACCTGAGATTCGAAGTCAGAACCTATATACACGGGATGGAGGCACCTAACCACTCCACAGTAAAAAAATTGAAACCAAAATATTCATCGTTAATATACTTCAACGCCCATCGTCGGTTGCTGAATTTACTGCGTTAAATACATAGCCACGCCTTATGAGTTTCCGCAGTGCGACTTATTAGTTATAGCAAAGACGTGCGACACTTAAAAATCGGGGATTTAACTCTCGCCTTTATCGAAATGTCTGATGTCCAAAGTTATTTTTATAATTAACTTATAAAATTATGCAGGTTACATATTATAATGCATAATTTTAAAAGTTAATTATAAACATAACGGTTGTCAAGAAAATTGCGTTGAAAAGCTTTTTAAGTCGAAATTAGTGAACCATACGTTAAATTCTGTAAAACCAAAGTGTTTGCTTGCTTGCTTATTACTGAGCTACACCAGCACGTGAACAATGAACTGACAATATGAAAATGACTTCACCGCAAGTGTAATCTAATTTCACTGTGTTTTGTTTACGTTTGGCTTTTGACGATAGGCAATTGGCTAATTTGCGCCGAAGCTCCACCATTGATTCACGATGTTGCTTTGTTTTTTGTTCCAGTTGCTGCTTCAAGTTCTGATGCAATTAATTACAAGCACAAGATACAGCGAAAACAGACTGATAAACATAATATAGGAGAAACAGAACGATACTAACTAGTCATTTCATCAGAAAGTAAACACAACAAAAAATCTGAGCTTCCACTAAGACAGCTTTATCGTATAAACTTCGTGTTGCAGGACTTGCCGTTTTGCAGCGCTGTTGTGGCCGACATGCCACCTTTTCTCGCTTGTGATGTTTCCTACGCGTTAGGCCAGAAATGTCTAAGGCAAATTGAATAATATGACACAACGGCGATGCGTTTTTCCAAAAGTACATATAGTGATTCACTTGGCAACAGACACGGCAAACTCTGGAACTTCATTAACCCTTTCGAGTCCAATTCTGACAACTGGCATAAGCGCGTACTGCAACGCGTTGTATTAACTAAGTATGTCGCATAACGTATGCTTGCATTGAATACAGCTAATTTTACTAATCATAATTTTCAAGAAAAATCAGAACTGCAAGAGTCATTTTTCATGTTACAAGGCATTACTGCATGATATATGGGCACACGCAAATACCATTGCTATTATACCAATGGTATTTGCGTGTGACCATTCATCACGCGGTAATGCCCTGTCTCATGAAAAGACTCTTAAATTTGCTATTTCTTGAAAATTATGATTGGTAAAATCCGAAAGTTTAGGAGTTTTTGTTCACAGAATGTTTCTACGAAGCTGCAGTTGGCAGCGTAGATTCCGCGCGTGCATCTATAATGTAATGCCGGTATATTATTGTCCTTCTTGATTTTCAAAGGTGCTTAGAAGCTGAATTTGTTGCCTCAAAATAGTAAAACTTAAACAATTTTTGAGGTTAATTTAGACTCGTTCTGGAAGGATGTGTACAGATTCGCACAGGTTGCTTAAATAGCAACTCTAAAAACTCCTGGGAATACTCACCTAAGTATTAATATATAGTTTGTGCGAACTGTTTACGAACACAATCTACTTTAAATTCAGCCCCGTGTGCCTCTATAATGTAGTGTTGATATATTTGTACCTTTCTTGGTTTTTAAAGAGGCTTAGAAACTGAATTTGTTGCCTCAGAATAGTCAATCTTGACTTATTTTTAAGGTGAATTAGGAGCGGTTCTTGAAGGACGTGCAGAACTTCGTACAGGCTGCTTAAATAAAAATTCTAAAAACTCAGGGGATAACTCACCTAACCATTAACAAGTAGTTTATGAGACCCTGTTTACGAACACAATCTACATTAAATTCAGCATATTAATGAAACGCGGACCAAAGTAAATGAGAGGGGCGCAAAGGAAACACAAGCTAACCGTTCTTAAGACAATAAACATAAGACCAAGTCCGGATTTGTCACAACCTACGTATTTTTAGCCATTAGGATTTCAGCGTGACCTAGAGGCAGAAACAATGGTCGTGGCGGTTCTGAAGTTCTTACTATATAGTGCATAAAATGTCTCGATACAAACCATATGAAGCCTGGTTTCGTCTCAACATTTAAATCCGTATAATGCAAACCTCTTCAGAAGTCCGAGCCTTTTGTACTTGTTCATTGATTTTCGTCTTGAAAAAATTGATTTGTTCTAAAATTAACTAAACACTATTACATTCAAATCGTTCGGTGCACATGGCCTTCAATACCCTCATATTTGTGCCTCAAGAGACTTCATTGTTTTATCCAATTACAAACTATTATGCTACGAAATTATCATCGCCTGCAGCACAATATTACGCAAGATATTTTATGTGCAATAAAAGCTAAGCTTCAAAATCTTCGAAAAATGTAAATCTTTTATCAGCCACAATTGTAACTAAAACTTCGTATAATGTTAATTACAACAATGCTGATTTGATCTTACTAATATTACCATAAAGTAAATTGTATATATTCAGATTATCAAGTTGACACTTATGCGTTACAAAATCAAAGAATGCTGACTTCAATAATTTTGATAATGATTTCTCCCTTGCAAAGCGGACTGAAACTTTATTTTGCACCATAATTCAACATTTTATGTAGAAGTGACTGATAAATTATAAATTGCAACTGCATAAGTACTCCTGGATACTGTGTAGACAAATTCGCGCTATTTCCACAGGAGAAATATTTTACTACGCATATCAAGATCAAGTTGATCTATTCTTCTTGACTTTCAGTACTTGTCACTATGGTGAGGAAATTAATATTTGCTTGGGACAGCAGTTACAAATCCGTACTGTGGCGAATACAATCGCAGCTGTTGGTATATAGGTAACGATTATATAGCTGTTATAGCGTGGATCCCGCAATGTTGCGTGTTTTACATATATTATGTCAATAACTCGTCCTCTAACACTTTATTGTAAGAAATTTTATATATGTACACAGTAACGGAATGGAATTCACACCGGATGTAGCGGAGAAAGCTTACATATGTACCTAGAAACGGAAGGAAATACACGCCGGATGTAGTGGGGAAAGCTATTTTGCGCTAGCGGCAGTCTTAAATTAATGGAAAAGAATCAAAGAAGTCGAATTTGCGCACTTTTACGTGGACAAGTTATAAAACATATTTTGGTATATAAAGCATGTTAGGCGATGGACAGCCTTATTCACTGAAAACGCAAGTTTAATTATAACTTGTAACACAGTTTATATAGTTAAAGCCGTGCATCAAAATTACTTAACGCACGTTTAGCTAAATTAGCTGTATTACAAGTCAGTTGTAGCACAGCCGGGCGTGCGTCAAGTGATTTGTACGCACGGTTGTGTTGTTTAACTCGTTCAAACTCGTGCTGACGCACTCGTCTGAACTCGTCACAACCGTGCGTACAAACCACTTAACGCACGATAGCTGTGCTACAACTATTACTTGTTTTGTATCTCATACACGTAATCTTATCTCATTTACCGTGTTAATTTGGTTGGTCAGCTAATTTTGTCATCAGCAAAGATTCACCAATGTTATATTGAAAAACGAGTTGAGCGACTAAGACCAATCATTGAAGTTCTCACATGGTAAACATGAACATACTGCTATCAATTAGATAATTTAGAGTTTGAAATTTTAACCAAAAATCTAATCATTAGAAATGACCATGTTCTTAGAGTATAATTAGCATATTTGAGCCAGTATAAGCCATTCTTCAGTTATTACACAATGTTTTATGGAATAGTGCAATAAAATAAACTATCACTGGCTAGACATACGTAACATTTTTCCTGACAAGACCTATGTAAAGTTATTTTTGCAATTGTACCTTCGCCGGAACAACTCATCTCTGACGTTAGACATACTTCAGTTCACGGTTATAGAGACTGTACATTCAAAAAATTTAAGTATTAGCTAAACGCTAAGTGAAATTATATTATTAACACTAATAAAAATTGATTTCGGTAAAATTTCCTTAGCAGTTAAATAAATAAAATTTGGTACAAATGAAGCATTTAGTCACAGAAAAAGCATTGTGAAAATGTTCACAGAAAAAGCATTTCAAAAAATATTGGAAGTGCCTCCGGTGTAAACATTTTGATCACAACCGGTAACACATATTATACCCTCCCCGAGATAAAATGCAAACACCGAACGAGGTAATGATAAATTACGGTCGTCAAAGATTTCTACACTCGATGTGTCACCTAACTAATGAACATTAGGTAAACGGCTGCTGTGGCATCAAAAAGTGAACTGAAAGCAACGGAAAGCGAGCTTTCACCAACACAGTACAGCTTATATTTTGCTTATATAAAGAGACAAAAACGTTTTTTGTTGAAAAAACAACTTACAAATTCATTATGCGGTTATTACATGTTACAAAAGTTATTTCAAATTTTCAAAACGTCAAGTGGTCTTGTCATGTGTAGCTAAACTTATGATAATACTGCTAATCTTTGTATTTTGTTTTTTTTGTAAAATATTTTGGTTCCTGAATATTTTCTAGTCGGTCGAAAAAAGCTAGATTATATTCGCGAACCTAAAACTTGTTCAACAATCATATTTTGGTGGATTTGAGTTAACAAAGATTTTGGGGCCTATCCTATTTTGGGGAAAAATTCAGGAAGGGGGCGCACCATCTTTTCAGCTATGCCCCATAGTCTCTGTAACACCAATCATCTCGTACCCCCCAAAAAACGCCAATGTTGCTGAACTGTCATTACCTGATTGCAAATCTCCTTGTATGGGCTAGTAATGCACGGAATCGAATTTCCTATTTGTATCGTGATAGTGGAAAGGATTCCATTTCAGGTATTGCAAAATAGGATTGTAAGTTTAGTCGCGCATCAATTCTAATAGCGAGTAAGCATATTATCCAACGGCAATAATTTATGCAACTTGTCTATGAAACGTCGTTTTGTAGGAAATGCTGGAAATTTATGCCTTGAAAAACTTTTTACAAGATGCAATGCTATAAAGCTTTGGTAAAAGCATCAGCCAGCTACCCAATGTACAGCCAAAGGTAATTAGCCAACGTCGAACCATTTACCACGTATAAGAAAACATTGCTATTAGTAAGTTCGTGTGATGCGACAGAAGCCTACTTGAATGCCGCGAAAGCAGGTTGCAACAGCGTCGTCATGCTCGCATACAGAATGGTTGAGCGTGCGTGGTGAACATGTATGATGTCCGCATAACTGCTACAAGTCTTGCATTATTAACTTAAGATATCATTGCAATTAACCCTGAAGATAGATTTGTAATTTCTAGTTTGCAAGGACTAAGATATTATAAACACCAAATTAGATGATGTTCTAATTACCTTCAACACGATCACATTGTATGTCCCTTTCTTGCATTTCGCCGATAACATCCTTTAAAACTGACAGTTCTGAAAATAGCATCAGTCCACCTAGCCAAAGTTGTACAGTTAACACACACTACATCCAGTGGCGTAACAAAGAGGGGCAGGGTGTCATGCTCCCTCATTCGACAAATTTTCTGAGGTCATCGATTGCTAAAAAAGTTTACGCTTTGTTTACAGGGAGGAAGGACTGGTGGAGGGGGCTCACACATTGGCTCTTCGCATTTTTTAAATTTTCACAATCACTTCGAGCAAATAGGTGCACGAATTTGTTGCCACAAAGACGCACATGAAGACAGCGTCATTATTTAATATAGCGATAGCCTAGCAATATCACCATCACACGGAGTCTAAGGTCGAAGAAACATTATGGTTCAGACTTACTGCTGGTCGTATTGAACTTGTTTGCTGCGCAGCTTATATGTCTACAAGCCCAGGGTACGCTAATTTTAAATCTGTCAGCTAGGTAATTGATTATCATCATAGATGCTTAAACTCAAATTTTAAGTATGTTCTATATAAGGTTTATTGCAACAAGTCCAGGAATCAACCCGGCTGGCGTCGCGTTATCGACCTACTCTGTTCGATGTAACGTCAGCAACAATCCAACCTTAGTACCGCTTTGTGACGTTTCAGTGTTTCATTTGGAACCTCTGCCACCAAATAGTTAACGAATAATTATTTGAATAGAAACAGCTCAGTTCCTGGCCCCATGTTACTGAATTTACGCACTGTGTTGTAGCATTTATATACATAAACTCGCTTTAATTCCTTCACTTGGTTGAGTATTTCTATATGAGTACGACAGCCAAACCTGGAAAATCCGATGCGTGTAACCAAAAACAATGTTTTTGGATAGATTCTACCTTTAGTAAACTGTGCTTTGTCCAAATATGATAAGGAATTTTAATATTTGCAAAAAAACATTAACGGGTAAAAAGGGTCGTTCGTGGAGTTGCTCGAGGAGTGAAGGAGGTCTTAAGAAATGACGTCTTTAAAATTTTCCTCTAAGTTTTGGAAAATTTTCCACAAATTTTGTTAATTTCTCTAAAGGTTCCGCGCGTCTTCGGCGAATGGAGGGGAAAGACAAGTTATTCAGCCTTCACGAAAGTCTTCAGTGAATGATGTCTGAAGGTCCTCAAAATTTTCATCGATTTTGCCAAGTTTTCTGCATGATTTTGTCAAATATCTGAAAATTTAGCGCGCGCCTTTGGTGCGTGGGGAATAATAACTTGGTCCGCCTTCAGCAAGTTCTTCACGAAAAGTTTTTAGTTTTGGACAAAATTGTCCCCTCCGACCAAAAATCCTGACAACACCTCTGACTACATTGTAATTTTTCGCAATTGCCATTTGGCTTTTACTGCACTAGGAAATACACAATTTTGTATTAAGTTTACAGCATTATAGAAAAGGACTACTAATAATACTATTCTTGCAAATATATTATCCCCGCACTGTGCCTGTTACGATTTTTTGCTGTCCAAGCTGTAGGTGAGACGCCAACAATCCAAGCGAATCTTAATTCGTTTCTGAATCATATTGTGTGGCCGTTAATGTATGACATGGCTGGGGCTCTAATATTTCCTACTTCAATTTTGCGTTTGCCTGTTTGTTTTTTAAATAAGATTCGTTAAAGACCACTTTTTGTAGTAGCTGAGAACTCTCCGAGCAAAACGCCTCCGTGTTAAACAGAACAAAAATGTGTCTAAAGATTAAATAAACAAGTTCGCTGAAACAATAAGGCATCAGTCGTCCGTAAAGGCACATTCAGTATTAAAAATGCAATCTTCTGCGAGAAAAATTATTATTAATCGTTGAGAGTCGTGCTAATCATTAATTTGTTATGGGCCACCACTTCAAAATTGGTGACACAAAGATACACTATTTATCATTTAAATGAGGACGCGAATTAACTATTTACTAGTGAACAATGTACAACGAAAGGTGAAAAATAGTATAGCTTTAACAACAGTGTAAACTTTAAAGTATAAGAGTCCATGGTCCGTAACTTCAGGCGGTATATGGAGTTGGCGGGGAGAAGGAGGGCTGGGGAGAGGCTAGGGGATTAACTAAATATTTTCCACGCCTTCTAATTTTTCCTCAAATTTTTTCCAATTTCGCCAATATTGTGTTGAAATTTATCGAATCTTCCGACGAAGAGGGGAGAGAAGATAGGGTGGGTGCGGAGTGACGGCGAAGGTGTCTTCGGAATCTCGGAGTTGGTATCTGCAGAGACTTGGGGTATCTGTGGAGTCTCGGAGGTGCGGGTTATATGGCTTAGGCTGTCCGACCGTTGAGTGTAATTTTCGTAGAATAAGCCAGCATTGAGAAGAACGATAATTAATTGTTGTACAAAAATACTAAAAGCCGTCAACTGTATCGAACAATCATTTGCCATAACTGGAAATTTGGGTTTCCTAAAAGAAACATAATGTATTTAACATCAATGGGACACAATATAACGGGGCTCTCCAAATTGGGAAGGGTGAGGGCCCTGGCATTTTTGGTACCCCCTGGTTCAGCATAGGTGACCCCTAGTTCATGCCCACAGGAAAAAATTTTGCCCTCCCCCCGGTTCACCGCCTCTTGGAAAATTTTTTGTTTCCAATCGGTCCAAAGTACATAAAATTTGATCAGAATTTGTTCTGAAATTCCATTCTGAAGCCAAATAATTTCGCAAATTTTTTTCAAAATTTGCTTGAAAATCGCTTTTTTCTCCATTAAAAGCGTTTTGACAGTGTTTCTGACACAATTTTTAACCGCTTTTCTCTTCGCAAAATGCCCCCTGGCAAAATCGGGCGCCCCCCGATTCGGAACCAGGCGCGGCCCCTGGTTCATGCCCATTGGCAAAATTTTCAGCGAATGTAAAGCCCAGTATAAATGCATCACATTCTAAACAGAATACTGGAATTGTCAAAAGTCTCACCCGAAGGTTTATATTTTTAAAGATATTATTTGTATTTTAAGATATTTTTATAGATAAATTCTTACAGGCTAAGTTTCTATGAATAAAATATATGTGCCAAGAGTTCACTAAAAATATTGAAGGAGAGCATGAAACTCGACCATTCTCTTGCAGTATGCCTTATCCAATGACGTGGTCATTGTTTGTACAATCCTTGGGGCGGGGTTAAGTTGAAAAACAACCACATATATAATCAGATGAAGCGATCTATATAAGTATAACCGAGTGTCATGCCCTTCTATAAATTTTTCACGGACCCTTGTTTGTACCAATTCGGTGTCAAATTAGGCTTCCGGAATATGGGGGGAGTGGGCAAACGGGACCGGCGCGAACCCTATTTGGCCTACGGCGACCAATATTGGCGACCTAAGACCACAAGTAAGCGGCTTCCGCCAATAACACTGACTCCCAATTTGCGACCACCATATGATAGGCCCCACCGGAACCCGTTGAAATGTCAAAAATTCAATGGAGTTTTTTCAAAAAATAAGGCAAAAAATTTCTCAGCCACCAAACTACAAATGAAATACAAAGTGCTTTCATAATATCAGGTTAAGTGGAGTTTGAAACATCCTAGTTTGAAATTTCTGTATAATACATTAGAACATAAAATGTTCATATGACATAGTGGCAAAGAATGAATTGCGCATTAAAATGGTTTGGACCAATGTATGGGTTTTTCTGCACTACACTTACTCATTTTGTTTAAAATAGGATAAATTATTAATAAGCAACAGACCAAGCATTTTAGCTATAGTTTTTCAAACTTTATTCACTCTGTTCGTGCAGCAGAAACTGAATAATTAAAAATGTGCAGTGATACTGCATCAAGGTACAGAAATTTCAATCATATTGTATACCCAGGCACACACAACATATAAAACTGATTGTTTAAAAGTCCAATGTTTGAGGTTAGGCTTTTGGAGTCTACAACACTGTTTTGATCAGCAGTCGCCTTAAATAAATGCAAACGCCAATTTCATTACAAAACTTCAAAGTCTATTATAGTATCAAAGTTTTACGACTATTTCGATAAACCAAACTTTTAAAATTCAGTACCTTCTCAATACTTGTGACATGTATGTTCCTGCAGGTAAATGATAAAAAGCGAAACCTTATTCTACGCAACAAAAGACTTTACCGAAATATACAAAAGCTGCAGAAAGACAAGAATGGACAATTTAATGAACCTGACTCCCTTCCTGCAAGAATCATTTCCAGCTCCTGGATGCGGCCGTAAAGGTTTGAATTTGTTTCTTGTAGTATGTGGAATTCATCAGCCGTCGTAACATTGGTCTTCTAAAACAAACACCATAAATTTCACAATCCAATCGGCGTTATCGTTTTAGTTATTGCGTGCACTAAATATTAAATTTGGAGCTCAAACTATCATAACGCGCCACAATAAGGGTAGTTAACGCCGGTTTGTTTGGTGGGTGTTGTTTTTAATTGTGGCATTTTCAATAGTCACAAGTTAGTTGAGATTTAGCCATTGAGGCGATACAATCAAAATTGATGAGGTTCGTTAGTTCGCTGGTTATTACACAACTTCCAGTCAACTGAGAATCGTTAAATTGGGCGCACGCGACTTTCGAACGGAACAGTAATCATGACTGTACCTATTTTAATTGCACAGATTATTGCAAAATCAGTAACAGCGAAAGTTGTCGTTTGCTGCGTTTACACAACATGTTATAGTCTCCAGCTTTTCAGATAAATTTATTAACCTATATCTAGCAAAATTTGATATGTGTAGAATTAACGCAGATGTCGATTTTATTTTCTTACAGAGTTGTAGAAATCTTATTATATACTGCAAAAATACTTTAAAAACGCACAAAATATCTATAATCAGAGCACTGAACTTTGAATCGAACAATTTTTATAAAGTTATATCTCTATATTAAAATTAAAACGTCGGTAATTGCGAAATATTTTCTTCGGAAAGCTATTTGCGACAGTGAAGTAAAGAAAGTTGATGCGTGGAATGGGTATGCAAATATAACTTTTCACGAATGGGCGCTATATGCTTCGCAATAGTCAGTTTGTTGTTATAGAATTAACGCATTACCAATGTCATGTGTTATGATTATCACTTTACTGTTACTGAAAATTAGTACAGTATCTCACGAAAGAAAATGGATTTGGAAAAATTACCCATAAAAAATTAAAATAAAATACAACTTGCTTCACAAGATGTTTGCCTACTAGGGCGTTTAGCGCTATCGCAACTAGTACTATTACTGTTACGCGATTGCTGCTGTACGTTCACAGATGGTGTGGCCAGTAATTCCGATGGTAGTTGCGATCCACCTGTCCTACTAGTTGCTGTCCTACTAGTTGATGGATCATTTCCGTTATTATCCATAAGTGCTTCATGTTTGGCTTCATCTGCTCCATCATCATACCCCGTATGATCAGTCACTATTTTACCTAGACGAAGATTATACATTAAAGCATGGCGAGACGGTTGAAGTGAGCTAATACATGGAGATTTGTTGCACGTTTCTTTGCCGCCGTGTTGCCTTCGACCTAAGCGATTGCTACCGTTTTCTGTATCGACACCTGCAGCTACATCTGACTGCTTGTCGTAGTGGCTTATGACATTATGCTGAAACGACGACCGATTAGATTCATATAGCTGTTGAAAACTAGTGATTTTTTCGCTATTTAGCGGCTCACTCATTTGATCGAGATACCGTTGATTTATCATCTGGTTTGCCAGTGCATGTTGTTGCATTGACTTCGGGTGTATGCTTATATCATAATTCTTTTTGCAAGCCCCGGTGCCACCTTCACCACAGCTGGCAGTCGGCTGAGACCCACTAAACAGAGAATGTGTGTTTTGTTCGTGTTTAGTGCGCGATGGAAATTGAAATAAATAAGCCTGTTCGTTCTGCTTTGCTAATCCTTGGCAGTTACGCTTAGAACTACCAACACATGAAGTCCTACAAATGCCATATTCAGCAAGGTCAGCAAATTCTAAGCCACTACAAGTTTTGCTTTCTGTATTTGCGTCTTTGGTGTTATTCCACTGACTGTCTAAGTATTTACCATTCTCTGATGTGCTTGGCACACATGCTTGGAGCTGACCTACACAGTGCTTCGACTGAGGACCTGTAGTACCACATAACGTGCTTCTGTTAGCTTGTTTCTTTGTCCTTAAGGCGAAATTGTCGCCAAACGTAAAACAGTTCGACTCTTTAAGTCGACTTTGGCCAAGATCTTGTTCTTTCAACTGTTCCAGCAGGCTCAGACGAAATGGGTTACAAAATGACTTCGATGGCTCGATCACTTTAGGCCGTTCTAAATCATTGAAATTTATGGACGAATGCGCCTCGGCTTTATCATAAGTAACACATGAATTGCCTTTTTCCAGAAAAGTGTTGCGAGCTTCAAACGAATGATGGTCCATCGTACGCTTTATAGGTACTACAATATCAAGTAAAATTAAACTATGTTATCCAATTCACACCATTCTATTTATAATTACGAAATAGCAATATTCTTTAAACTACTACAATAATATATAATTGATTTCATGCCATTTTTGAATCAGTAAACATGTGACAAATTTGTTACACATTTTTTCTTCAAAATCTGCAGCAACTAGCTTCAGAAATTTTTAAATTTCAGAGTGAACACCATATCAGTACAACATAAAACGAATATCGTTTGCTGTAGAACATCCTTGCGTTCTACAACGCTGAGTGTACCACGCATAAGACTTTTCAATTGATCGCCCATATCTTACTTCTTGCGGCAATTTTTGTGTTATATGTCGCTTTTTGAATAGGTGAAGCAAATTAGACCAGCTTCAATGGGTTCACTTAGTTTCAGTGAACTTCGAGAGTGCACTATCTGTTGGCTGAATTTTGTGTTGTATGGTTAGTCCAGTGAAATTAGTTAGTTTACAGCAATCATTTCCACATTATAAGGTATAACGGGCGATATAAAATGTTACCAACAGTACAGTTGAACCTTTATTGCACTAAATTCGAGGAAAAACGCAATTTTTGTGCCAAACCCACAGCTTTATAGTAAAGTAACTCATTATATTATTTTGCCGCAAAGACTGTCGCCTCTTACTTGTGCCTTTTACTACTTCGGATATATGCAAGCTGACGGATAAGACGTCGACGGTGCAATCGAATTTCTATTCTTTTCTGAATTATATCCTGCGACGCTTAGTATAGGCAAATTGGATAGCTAGGCATTAAGATTTCAAATACAGTTTTGCTTTCGTTTTGCATTCACGTATTTTTCAAGTTTCATTAAAACATAGATTTTTACGGTAAGTTGAGAATTCGCCGACCTAAGCGATTCGTATATAATATGCGCAATTAAACATGTGAAAATGTAATGACGACCTCAGGGTGTGCTGTAATAATGGATATTTACGAGGGATGTATGTAGAAGTAAAAATATCGCATTGCCATGCACATAAAATATATAATTATGCACAGGCGCCTCTAGTTCTGCTGAAGTAATCAACATTTACATGGATTATAGCTGCAAAGTAACATATTTTAAGAAACATTTTGTGGCGAAGGGAGATTCAGGGGATCTATAGTAAGATAACTCACACCCCACCGCAGGAAGGATGGATAAAATTACAAAATTTTTACCACTCAAAATTTTTCGTCATTTGTGTCCTTTTCCTCCATTTCTGACAAATTTTCCCCTACTTTTTGGCAATTTTCCCCGATTTTTGCCAATTTGCCGCCAATTTTTGGCAATTTCCTCTGGTTTGTGCCAACTTTTTTGCGCGCCTCCGGCAAAAGGGGAGTGTTAGGCGAGGAGCGTGCGTCGCAATGGATACCACACACCATGTAATCCTGGATGCGCCACTGATTGTGACGTGTGCTATATGTAACAAAGTTTAGTTTGACCATTACAAAATATTTGCATGGTGCTATTGTGCCGATTACTCAGGTTCCCTTCAGCCTTGAGTTAAGCCATTTCAAAAACACAACTGACTTCCTCCAACTAGAGAGGATGGCGGCCTGGAATTTGTGGCATTCTCAGTCCCATCTGGCACGAATAGGGTTCCCAGGCTCGCGCCTCCTCGCAAAATTTAAGGCTAAACTTGGTTTAATTTGCCTCGTTATGTTACTTCCCACCGGCGAAACATCCGTTAATACAACAATAAACAACATGTTTTTTGTAAAATCCTATTCCGCATATGCCAAAATTGACGCTTTGTTAATCTTATTAAATGTATATACAACATGCGACCATGTATATTTTAACTATAGAAAATGCGACAAATACGAACAACTGCTCTCGTGCGGCACTTATGCTATCTTTATTAACACAGGTTCAAAGTTATACCGACGATTATTTCCATTTGTGATAACTGCGTAACCTTGCATCTGGGTTCGAATCTGCTAATCTGCTTCGAGGTCACAGGTCTTCGGCCAGCATGGGTATGCACTGCTCATGCCGAGCCGCAGCTAAAGTTATGTTGACAACGCACTCCATATGTCCGATGAAAACGACAAATGCGAAATTTTATGTATTTTAAATTTTAATTTAAATCTTGCTGCATTGTGTGCCATTCGACTCGGCACACTGAGATAAACTGAATGGTTAAACCGAGCTCGATCAAGCGAACCGTTCATAAGTTTACAGGGGAAACGAAATTAAGCCACTATAAAACGTTCTAAAATACGTAAAAGAACAAAATATCAAAAGCTAAAAGCCAAAAGCTAATATATATAATTCTGTGACAGAGCAGCAGCAGGAGCATAGAATTTCCTTAAGTATATCGATTATTGCAATTCGAAATTCTTCAAAACGATGTAAGCGCGAAATGTGTTTGAAATTGAGGTTTCTGATCAGGCTTTTATACAACCCTGTTTCCATGTAAGCTGCCAAGAAACCGTTTTGTCTACTTCTAGCAGTGATTTCCAAAAAAAAATGAATATAAAAACTAGCATTCCTATTTTGCAGTATATCGAAACATGTACGATATTATCACCAGTTTACACAAATAAAGGGAAATCCACAAACGTAAACATAATTTATGGCAGAAAAATACATCTTCGGCCTTCGGGGGAAGGCGGGGTATGGAGTGCTAAGCATTCCTGAGGTGGAGGTAGCACATATGGCTTAGGGGACGGGGTCCGACCTCAGGAATGACCCGCCTACTCCCACATGATCAACTATGATGCACATGCATTTGTGTATTTGAACACATCCAGCTAGCAAATTTATTCCTTGAGCAGCTGTTAACTGTGAAAAAATCTTTTGGTCGATCTGTGCCACACATGTCATCACTGGATTTATGCATTTTCATTTTTTATTCTACGCGCAACAGTATCCACTCACATCGGTCTCTCGATGCACCAATAATATTCTCACAAAACTGACACTTATTAAGATTTTTTTCGGTCACCTGGGATCCCAATGTTTTAGATAATAGTTAGAGGAAAGATGTCAAAAAGTGAAACCTGAAATCAAAATCATCTTCGCTGTTGTCAGGGCATCGATTTTCAAGTTATCAGTTAAAGTTTAATAAAGAATCCAAAGTAGCGAAATTTTCAAAATTTTAACTAAGTGAGTTTGGTTGTAGGAGGAAAACAGCGGCCATATAAGGTTTATTTAAATTGTTAAACACGATGGTTTTATCATTTAAAAACTACATTAGGGCTTTGGGCATGTTATTAACACCGAAACACACCGACTGAAATTTCCGGTCACGAATTATCCAATTTTGGTTTTTTCACTAAGTCGGAAGTAAAGGGCTAGAACGGATCTAAGGATTTTCGGATATACTGAACAGGATAAAAACAATTGTGTTCGCGTGATATTTATCCAATATAAGAAATGCTAGGTGAGTTGAATGTGAAAAATATTGCTTGAGTTTATATGTATACAATTGTTATTGAATGTTGTGAATTGTAAATTCCAGAGGGTTCCGTTTTTGGTTATCGGAGGAACAAATAAAGGGACATATGGTTTCATACGCGTTTGAAATGGAAACGTTGCCCTTAATGTATTACCGGACAGCACTTGTCCATTTTGCTTTTGAAGAGGAACAAGAAGCTCAATTTGGAAACTCGATGTAGTCTCTAAGCGCAGGAAATCTAAATTAGCTACGTTCCCCTCGCTGTACAAATCACAAGTGTGCTTTATCTTATCATAATAAAGCGTAACAATTTTCCGGATATTTAAAGCAGACGTTTTATGCCAAAATGAGAAAATAGCGAGATTTCAAACCGAATAGTATGGATGACAACGGAAATGCAATTTGGTCAAAAACTTAGCTTCTGCTTCTTATAACTGAGATAGCGAGAAAGCATAACAATGGATATAGTTCTCCAGAAGTAAATATCCATAACACGGATGGAATATGTAACACACAGATATATGCACAAGTGCATACTATATATGCTTTTCTCGGCAAAGTGGAAGAAAATAATCCATTCTGGTATTGGAAAAAAGACCGTTGGAGATAAAAACGTGCCGTAGATGCCCAAGGTCCGCCGGCTTATGAGGGATAGCTGGTCAGGGTGGGGTACGCGGAGGTGGGGGAAACCAAAAATTTCCTCCGTCTCCTCAATCTTTCATCATAATTTTCACCAATTTCGTCTTAAAATTTATATAACTTTGCTTAAATTGCACAAATTTTCCGGACGTCATCGGTGTGTTGGCTGTTCAAGTTCATCCGTATGCCTTTTAGACTCTACCTCTGCACAGACATTACAGTAATTAATTGACAGCGTAGCTAGTCGGCTGGATTGCTGCTTCGCGTGCAACCACGACAACCTTTAAGTGAGCTCTTCGGCCGATTAGTACTACACCAACATCCGTGGTGTATTCCAGTGCCCAGCAAACAGACCATGACGCCGAAGTGAACCTAGCTTAGAGAGAATTCGGCGTAAACGAATTATGATTCTTAGCACATCATGCCGCCAAACACAGTCCCAGACCATGGTTTTCCACAACCTACGAGTAAAGAAGAAGGCACATGACTTCCTTGAGATTGTGAACTTCTATCGTGACATTCATCACGTGGCGTGTGCATTTTGCAGCCATTGACAGAGATGCGCCGTGGTATACCCAAGTCGAAACTAGACCAGACCCATTATGCAGCCAAAGCGTTTATCGAAATCAAACGAACGACCGCAGAGGGTAGTTTCCTGTCACATCCGGTATATCTGTTTAATACCTGCGCACACGACATCGTTGTTGGTGCCGTCGACGTGGAGTGGATAGGGAACGGCTTCCGCTCTCGTTCTTTTCGCGAGCGTTGAAACCAGCAAACATTCGGCACGGTATATTCGATTGCAAAGTGCTGGCTATCTACAGTGTTATCTGACATTTTCATCACAGGCCAAGACCGCTACAAGCCATAAACCACTCACATTTGAAATAATGTCAACGATCGCTAGGCCCTTGATTCGGGAAAGCTGACTACTTGCATTCATCGCCGAATTTACCTCAAAAGTACGGCACGCTGTCAAACAGGTGTATTAAAATTATAGGTAAGGCTCTAAGCTTATATAAGTAGTTTGCTTTGACGCTTCTAGGTCGCAGTTTTACAAACGTGTACCGGTGTTACGACTTGGTTCTGCATCTCAGACTCTTGTTATTATTGTTGCTGGTTATTTATAATAAAGATTTTTCTTTCATCCACCATCAAGTAATCCATGCATGGGCAACGTCCCAAGTACCAGTGGAGAATAGCGGGTGATTCAGGGGAAGGAAGAGGGTGGAGAGGCCTTCCCCAGGTGGGAATCAGCCTTTCGGAGGGGGAGGTTGTCAGGGGAGCATAAATTTTCCGAACTCAAAATTTTTCTTAATTTTGCCAAATTTCTCCCGAATTTTGCCAATTTTTTCCCGAATTTTGCTACTTTTTTCATATTTTTGCCAATTTTGTTCAAATTTTTAACTTCGCTCAATTTTTTGCTCGTTTCCCCGATTTTTGCATTTGGTAAAATTAACAGCACACATTCGGCGTGGGGTGGGGAGGGGGATCAAAGTCTCAGTGGGATAGCACACTTCTCCCCATCACCATTTTTAAAGTAATCGTTGACTATTCAATCTTTTTACTAAATTAATTACACCGAAGCTTTTCACATTAGGTAATCAGTATACAGAACCATGTGGAGCAAATCCTCACTATCGTAAAAACTGGATTTTAAATACTTAAATTAAAAAAACGAAATTTTGAGTGGAAGCAGTGAAGATAAGCCCAATCCTAAAGACCATTTGGCCCACTGCGATAAATACTGGCGAAAATATAGCGTGTTTGCACTACCAATAGCCTTTTAATATAAAATATTAAGAACTAAATATATATACAACTACTCATCTGTAAGTGATTTCCCAAGTACTGTGAAAATTTAATTAATGTTTCTTTGTAGTAACATCAACAACTAGCGGTAGGTGCTTCACGACGAAAGTATTGAAAAGCTACAGGTTGTAAAGTTGGCTGTGATTTAGTTCAACCCATCACCCTATATCTTCCCATACCCTCTACCGACTGAGTTATACAGCATACCGGACCAACTTCTCAGCAGTTATGGTAAACTCTTGCTTGGTCGACACTCTTGCTAGGTCGACACTTTGATAGATTTTTGGCATATAAAATGCTCTTCCTCCCTGGAATAAAGTCCTAGATGCATAGGAAAAAAGCTGTAAAAGCTTTGTTGAATGCTGGTGCCGGTCTGGAGTGCAAGGTCTATCATTATTAACTGTTTTTGCGTATTCGCAACTTACGAATGGGCGTAATGTTTATCGCGTTAAAACTTCATAAGGAATAAGAGTTAATTCCCGATTAAAAAACAAATTTAAAATTGTCTGTGGAATACAGTTATACTGTTTGCTTAGGCGGCCAGAGTCGTTTTATCCCGTAATACGTCGGAACGTGAAATCTGGTAAATTCAGCGTGTTGCTTGCTAGGTCGACAGTGCACTCTGGTTAGGTCGACACTTGCTTGCTAGGTCGACACTTTCGTTCCCTGTGTGCTTGTATACTACGGCTACAAAGTGCTTTGTATTTTGAGAATACTAGGCCATCGTAGTATTGTCACGTGCCTTCAAAGCCTAGTACCTACCACAATTTATCATCACTTTAGACGCATCGTGCAATTAGTAAAGCTGTTTTATATAACTTTGCTTTAAGGTAACTAAGTGCAAATTTTCCTGTGAACATATAAATGTTTTCAGAACTTTCTGACGAGTATTTCGTAGCACTAAACAACAAGTGTTACCATTAGCGTAAAACGTACAAGCAAAATCTGAGTTTGTAATTTTATTCTTAAAAATTTGCGAATTGGGTAAGGTTACCATAAATATTGTCAATTTTATTTTCTGTGAAAGTGGTTAGCAGAATGTATTCCATTTTTGAGCAAATACTATGAGGTGATGCTGCCGCGAACAGTACTGGCGACGTGCGCAAGAGGATTGATCGAAGAATGTTTTTCCTTGCATACCGTGAACCCGTGCCTGACTGCGAGTACGATTTAATTGTTTTGAATGGCCACTTATCTCACACCAATATCCCCGAGTTGTTCACTATTGCCGAGCATAACAGAATTAATGTTCTCCCAATTCCTTCTCACACGTTCAATGTTCTTCAACTATTGGATGTTAGCGTATTTGCCTCATTTAAAAGATCTTGGAAACAGCACCTCGTATGGTTTAGCAAAAAGACCAACTCTCTAACTGTTCAGCATACGACATTTGGCTCTATGTTTGGGAAAGTATGGCGTTAGGTTAAGTCGAAACCAAATATGCGTATCAACGCATTTCGCAAGATAGGTACCTATATACCCATTCCAGCTTGGCGGAGTTGGCCAGGAGGCTTTAGTTGTCGTCAACGCTCTGCTTGGAAGATATTTGTAGCAGCAAAGTCGACCAGGTAATTTTGGACAAGCTGTGTTACATCGACACCTATGGTTTCTAATGAGTTCGAGACATGATTCTGATGACGCAGTGGTGGATCATGGACCGACGCTGGAGAAATACGAGGATACTAACACGACGGATCACAACGAAGACGGTCGGACGTACGCACTACTCACAAACATAACATCCGGCTCTGACACTTCCGGCTGCTGCTACAGTTTCGACAGCTTTTTGGAGACAGTAGCAAGCAACTTCGAATTTGCGGCTTCCAAGCTTAGCCGAATGCGAGAACCCACGGGCGTGTTGTATCCGACATCTGACTAAGATCTTCCTCAGGAGAAAGAAAAACTACCACAAAGTGGGAAAACTGGGGACGCCGAAACTTTGGGTTGTAACTTGTATTATACGAAGGATGTAAGTGGAAAGCAACAGATACAATGTATCGAATGTTATGAATGGGCGCACGGGGACACTTGTGGTGTTGCCACGAAAAGCACTATTTTTGTTACCCATATTACAGGGAAGTAAAAAGATCTACGCAGTGGACAGTAAACAACCGGAGCAAGTTTGCTTCGTGGATATGGTCTTTAGTTTTAATTTAATCCGTGTTTAACGTTAACAGTTTGTTTTTTGAAGTCAATGGAGGAACGTGACTTAATATCACTGGAGTATTCACAAGTTTCGTTACACCAGGTTTAAGCGAAGATCGAAAACTGCACGAGAGCGCAACATATATATTGATGCCAGGGTTGTACACAGTGTAGCACTTAGTCACAAGCCAGAAATTTGAGCATCCACGTAGAAGATTTGTGGGTAAGATATTCCAATATTTCAGCCGCCTCTTGTGGAAGGTCTACCCGCTTTCACCCACTGATCAAACATTGTTTTGCCCGACCGACCTGCAGGTACTGTGATGTGCAAGTCTATATGTTGCTGCTTCTTAGTTAAACGTTGTTTAACGGACCACAACACGGTATCTTATTTCGTTACACACTAGATGAACATAGCCGACTGGATCGCATAATGTGGTGATTTGCGAAAGAGCTGCTATTTTCATGGTTCCTTGCTTTTCAACTTTATATATATTTGTGACTTTCATTTAGTCTAGTTTAACAGTTTTATTTTTCACAATTATTTTGAGTTACAATACAGTTTATGAAGAATTAATAAATCTGTGTGAGATGCCTAGTTGCATCTGATTGACACCTATCGCCATTATTCACTATATTGAGTGAGATCGAAAATTGATACAAGCTGCAAAAGCGAGTGTAGACTTTACAAGCAAAGTGTCGACTTAGCAATCACCAAGTGTTAACCTTAGAATAAAATGTTTACGTACTGTGGATGGACGTAGGTTCAAAGTGTCGACTTAGCACGAGTTTACTATACATCTCCGTCATTTACTATGGCCTTACCACTTGCCTTTATTTTTATATACTATATATATATCTGGCGGTGGTTGATACTGAGTTCGGCAACGCCGTGGTAGAACATGATATACGACATTCCCGTACGACGTCCATGTTAGGTAAAGAATTTTTGATTAGGGCGCAGTGTTAGTCGTAGTTTATCAGTTGTAAAAAGCCATAGCATTCGACAATTTGGAAAACAAAAAATTGGCAACAGTAAAAGTTGCATGTCTCCTGTAGCTTGGATAAGTACATATATAATAACCATATTAAGCGTCATAATATATAGCGCAAAAGGAAATTGCAGCATTTCGGTAGACCGTCGTGTCCCCCTTCAACAAAGACATGACAAATGAATGATCAATTAGTAGACTACATATATTTTTCTTATATAATAGCAATAGAATTTCCTTCATTTCTATAAAGCCATTGATATATACGAAAATTGATTTTTCTCGAATTAAGTGCATTAAAGGCTCAGTAGGGAACAATTCTACTTAGTTGCCTGTTACTCCTTTTGACCCTGCTGTTCATCAAGGCAAATATGCTGACGAAGTCAATTAATTTGCATGAAAACCTGGAGTAAGACTTGAAAATTGTACTAGAAAGTTGAAACTCCAGTTGTTCTGCCTAATTAAGACCCTAATATTTTCCGTGTTAAAGTATTGTAGTCTAAGTGGCCCCCACAGGGTTCCGACAAGCCGTGCAATTTTGAGATAAGATCAACGGCGTGGCCTGCTTTCTTTAATGAATTCAATTTTGAGAACTAATAATTTGACTAGTGTAATTTCTGTTCAGTTTGGAGCACGGTGTATGAGAAAGCTCCCTAGTAAACTTTTCGAGCGAGCGGGCTACACGAGTCCAGTTTGCTTGTGGACTCCTGTTGCTTTTATCCCTGGGTTCAAATGATCAAACAGTAATAGCAAAAGGCCATGCACGCCAGTGCTTGGGACATTCTCGCCCACAAGCCGTAGCGGGCAGAGCCTGCTCGTCCGAGCGAACAAACCATCAGTTTCCTATCGTCTCGGTATTAATTGAAACTATACTCAGTGCCTATGATACAAAGTTTACTTGAATGACCAACGTTTATCATTGGGACGAGTGTTTCCGGTCGGCAATCGATGCGGACTAAGTAAGTTAAGTCGGGAGAGCTTAATAGTAACTCGCTGCTGTCACTTCGGTTTGATAGACTATGGGTCATAGGGTGCTGAAACGGGAAAACGGGGACGGAGCATGCAGATGCCCGCGCGTTCGCGGACTAGGGGCGGTTATCCTTGCTTCCGCTCAATGTTAGCGACTCTCTTCAGCTATGGGGCGCGAAAACCAAGGGCCCTAGAGTGCTTCGAAAAATGCTCCTCAAAGAGTGCCACCTCAAGCGACGATTCTTTACACGCGGTGACAGATACAAAAAGGGCATAAATGGAAAAAGCCGGGACTGGGCTTGACTCTGCGAGTTCTACTCTGGCAACACGAAAACGTGATATGGTCGCTACTCCATGCTAAACCGGCGATAAGGCGCTCCTAAGGGTTGTCGACTATTTTATTCTAATGATTCACTCGAGGTTATGCCTACACGTTGATTTACCTTATCGTTTCGGGTGACTTCGTCTACCCGGGTTCGACTGAACAAGTGATACGACTGACCGAACAGAGAAATGATGAAGTGAAGGGGGTCACAATAGTTCGTCAGACTCCGGGTGGTGGGGCGTTGTTGTGGTGAGAAACCATACTAGGCAGTCGCCCAGGCACTTTCCGGGCCGCCCCAAGGGGCGAGCCAGGTTGCTTGAGTTTACTTCGACTCCGCGGCCGTTTTTTATTAGGGGCGGGAAGGGGGCACGACACACGGCGCTCTGTGCCCCGTCGATAGGTTTCCTAGACTTATTTCCTAATCTTGGGGTCGTTCCAAGTCAAAGGCACGGGGCGGTTGGCCCATGACGCGTCTGCGCCCTTTTCTTCTCTCGTTGGTCGTTTTAGCTTCGACTCTCCCTATCGCTTATCCTATTGCCTTATTACACTGCAGTTTTGCAGTGTCTCAACTGCACTGTTGTGCAGCGATGTTCCTATGTGCCTGTAGCTGACTGGTTAAGACGTGTGATTCTGCAGCGGGCTTAAATTCCCCGTACAGGATCGAATCTGCTAAATGGAAAAAAGAAAAAAGAATAAAATGGAAAACTATAGCATGGTCATACGTAGTACATAGCCTAACGGGCATCTCGGGATAAATAGTACAACCAAGCTAACCTCAGCGATCAAGTCGCTTCGAAGAAACAACGGGGTTTTGCTCTCGCTCGCTTTGGGACCAAAATGGTCCGAGCGAGGGGGATTTTCTTTATTGGGCTTGCCAATACAATATTTTTTTGAAGGCGGGAGCACAGGGTGTGTCTCTCGCAAGAGAGCAACCACCGAAGATGGCGTTGGGACACGCCATCGAACCATTTTAGTGATGTTATTTGCTAGAGCGTTAGTCCAGACCGTGGACCATGTAATTATGCTATATTGAACACCGGTAATCTTAATAGTAGAATCAGAGCCATTTTGGGGCAGTGGCCTAACGCCTCACATTTGAGTGGTCAACACGCAGCATTAAACGAGGGCGGATAAAATTTTGCACGGCTGGGGGCACAGCCCCTCCGGCCTTTTGGATCGCGTCGGGGTCAGGGTAGTCGCCTAGTAGCGCTTCGGTCAGTCGTTCGAGTGGAATTCGTGTTTATTTACAATGTCCACAACTATGCTTACACTGGGGCAGTAATCCTGCAACTTTTAATATTCAGTGAAAACAACACCGCTATGACACAAGAGCCTAATAGTCAAGCCGAGACAATCCGGGAAAGTCGCTTCTCATGAATAGCAAACACCTTAAGCTCAAGCTGAGGTACTTAGAACTTGTTCAATCTTTTATATTCCGAAATTTTCTTAGCTCAATCGGATAAACGAAAGTTGGGGCTTCCTAAAGCCCAACGGAGGCTAGTCCTCCGTTCCTAAGCTACACGTCTGTTCGAGCTCAAACACGGAATGAGCATCGAACGGTCAACTAAGCTGCAAAATTTGTAAGCCATGAATGCAAATAATAAAGTAAGTCCCTATTGTTTCAATCCGAAACCAATGTAAAGGTTAACCGTGGTCGTCTCAGGAAAATTCGATGACCCTATCTCAGTAATTGCGAAGCATGTAAAGCATGGACGAGAAGCGTCCTTTTGTAATCACTTTGCCTAAGAACACGGGGAACCAGAAAGACTTCGAATTCGTTTCCTACAATTCGCCATCATCCCGCGCAACGGCCCACGACGCCTAAAACGGAACTCGACCTACGGAGGTTTGTCAAAGAGTGAAAATGAAACGTAGCCATTCAATGGGGAGGGTGGAACATCTATCGACTAATGTCAAGCTAGACTATGGGGTATGGCGCAGTGCTACTATTGATCAAACTTTTCATGGAATGGTCTGTCACAGTTACATCTGGTGCGAATAAACCCCCATATTCCGGGTTATCCGACTCAAATTCATTTATAAACTTTGATCCGGGGCGGCGAGAGCCTTACCCGCTTCGCGAGACAAAGAATGTCTGCGCCGTCCTCCGAGCGTCGATTCCAATCCAAACGCGAAAGCACCAAACACGAGAGAGAAAGCAAAACAATACGAAACTACGTGGAAACTGTGCGTCGGAGCCGGTCAGTAAAGTCGTCCGAACCCCGCGCCGTCGAAGTCAGACTGATTCTAAGAGTCGACGCGTTTGTCGTAACCTCAAAATTTTCGCCTATGTTGTGAGATGGCGATTTTGTCTTCATCCAATCGCTGTTAGTCGTCGACCGCCCACTTTTTTGGGGCTTTCCCTCGGCGTCCAATTGGGATACTTCCGTAAACTAAAAGCTGACAGCTACCGTAAGCCATCGTTGTCCTTAGGGAGAGTCGGCTTCAATCGAATTTGTCGACATCAAATTTGAACCCTACGAGAGGTCAGCCGTCTGCGATTTCAGCCCACATTTTCCCATGAAATGTGAGCTTTAAAGCTTTAAATTCCTGCAATTAGCGCCGGATGTGCTTTGAAATCGGATCCAACGCCCACAACATTTGAACGACATCCGGTCTCCGTTCAATTGGACCACTAGCAACGACTTTCCGGTCACGGTAATTTCCTTCTTCAAATCAACCTGACATTCTGCCCAATCTTTGGGATTGTTTGATCTTCCCATCCTACTTTGAATCGGCAACTCCCAGCGCGGTCTTTGTGGTTTCGATATGCCGCCCTCCTAATTAAGCTAATTACGATGTGGAAGGTGACCCGTTCCATGAAGACACCTCAGACCATCAAGAGAAAACCACGTTCTTTCGTGATTTCCAATTGATCACGCTGGTTTTCACACCTCTCAGGTGGACCGATGACGGGAATTTACCCATCTCGGGGCTGGCGGCAGGGCATCCTCCAAGGGACTTCCAACGGGTCAGGAGGCCTGTTCTGAAGCTTCGGGAACCCACGGGCGGGCCCTCAACACACCCCCTTCCTTCCAAATCGTCCATGTCCAGTCCGTCCGTAAAACTTACAAATTTACGCAGAATTTGTACGTTTTGTCCTCGTCCGTCCGATTCGTGTCATGTCCTTACATACCAGGGAATAACCGGAACCGAAATTTACCGGAACCGGAACCAGCAACCGGAACCGTCTACTTAAACCGGAACCGGAACCGGAACCGGAACTCGCTTTTAGTTTAGGCGGCGCTTTAGTAACGTGGAATGCATATCATATAATATATTATTGTCTATAAAGTTAGTTATACTTTTGTTACAGGCGAAAGATGAAACGCATGAATGAAAATTCGACCATTTCAGAGTATTATTTTTACCTCAATTAATGGATACTTATATATATTTCTTAACTATTTTATAGTGTCTAATAAAGTGTTATGCGTTAACTAAAGTGACAGTGAATATCACGTTCAACATATACCTCGCTAGATCGGTGGGTTTTTTTCGAGGTAATACTTAGCAGTGCCACAACTGTATGTTCTACAAATGTTAAAATTTATCTTAATGTAACAAAATTATAACCGTAACAACATAAAATTACTACACGCTCACTTATATGGAATCGATGCTTTAAAAGTATTTACTACAAAGACATAACGCTGTATAAACGAAAATGCAGTAATCTTTAGAGCAAAAACAGAACCTGAATCGGCTAATTATAGTGTTAGTGAGGATGAGATAATGCGTGAATAAACTTAAGGTGCCCCCGCCAACCATCTTATTTTGTCATTACCGATATCGAATCGCAAACTCTTGTTACAGAAAAAGGCTTAATTTCATTCAATTTTTCGCTAACCGAAAATTGGCAAAATCAATTTCAAGTGCCAGAAATTAGACCTTGTGTATGAACAGAATTTCCGCGATTTCAGTTCGATTTCTGTAATACATACATATATATGTACATACATATATATATACAAATGAACACATACGAGACACAATGGCGACCCGAGCGACAGAGAGGTCGCTCGGGTGCGCAGCAGAAACACACACAACACAACAATACCAAAGCAATCGACCGAAGAAGTCGGTTAGAGAGAGCGAAGAAGAGAGGACGAAAGGACAACGAGGACACGAAGAGGCAGAGAAGGGGTGCGGCAGGGGAAGCGGGACAAGAGGAATCCCGGGGAATTTTCGAGGGGCTGGGGTGAGATTCGGTCCCAGGACGAAAAATGGGACCGATTGCTACCAAACACGAGGGGGTGGACGTAATATCGGATCGGGACCCACATCTGGGTCCCGACATATATAAGCACGTACGGTTCTAGCGGGCTCTCCCGCGTTAACGGTTGGGCATCGTTGGACTCGCCGTCGAATGGCGATTTGAACGATATCTTTGCCCGAAAGGCAGGGGTTAAAGGGGCGCTAAATTTGTCGCGCCTAGGTTGAGTGGCGGCGATGGTAGGGGCGCTTTCGTTGGCCATCCCCAGTTAACGGGGCGACTGGCGGTGGCCCGCGGGGTATTTTTGGAGATGTCTCGACGAGACAAACACAATGAGGGGCGGTTCGCCCGTTTTGGAATTAAGAGAAAAATCTCGGATAATTGGCGCCCACCAGTGGTTGGCGGCAGAAACTGGGGTACCTTTAAGTGACTACAGCGGGTCAGCGGGGATTCAGTCGGAGGTATGGCGCACGTCGTCGGGTTGGTCTAGTCAAGATGAACAAGGCGAGGGGTCGCATGCACCAGTTCAGAAATGGGGCGCGACACCGAAAATTTAGTTGGGTGGGCCCTTGTATCAGTCGTATGTTACAACGGGATAGTAAGACGAAAGGACGGTTGTACCTGAGATACGCTCAAAAAAAGGGGGACGTTCAAGTTTGTGAGGGGAGGCTCAGGGGCCTCGCATCCAGACGCAGTCGTCTAAGGGACACATACACAAATATGTATAGTATGATATAAGTATATAGAAAGTAACAGTCCTGTTCCTATCACGACAACCCAACTTAGCGTAAGTTGCGATGGCCGTTCCGAATTAAGAGTGGGGTTTTGGCAGGGTCCGGGGCAGTTCGATCTCCAGCAATAGTCCTCCTCTACCGACATGCTCCGGTTATTTTCCCGGATCATGGTATACTAGACGGTTACAGGCCGTCAAATTAACCCGACATCCGTCGTTCTCTGTAAACTCGAAAGCTACCGTACGTGTAATTTCATCTTGTTGCGGCTTGTTGTTTCCCGTGACCATTGCTTAGTATTCAGCTAAAACTAGGTAAACTTGACATTTTCAATTTCTATCTTTACAAGCTTGTTAATTTGAGCGTGCAGCCATGGGCCTCCTATTCCCGGACGGTTCTAACCGTCAAAGCTTTAACGTATAGTGACGACTGGTTGGGTTTTCCGTGATTCCCCTTCTTCTATCGGTACGGCGCTCAAAGCCCAGCCTCACAAATCGGTTGAAACATCCTAACTCTCACTATTTCGTCCGAATCGTCTCGCATAACAATCGTCGCAGTAATCAGACAAGAACTGAACGAATAAAAGTAAAAGATGATCAAGTTATAGCATACGGCGTCGAATTACAAAATACATCACTATTTCAGATACTATAAATACGGCATATTACGGAAATCATGATAAACTGGTAAAATACTACAGTGATTTAGTTATACTGAGCACGGAATGTTACGGAAATCATGATAAACTGGTAAAATACTACACTGATTTAGTTATACTGAGCACGGCATATTACGGAAATCATGATAAACTGGTAAAATACTACACTGATTTAGTTATACTGAGCACGGCATATTACGAAAATCATGATAAACTGACAAAATATTACACTGATTTAGTCATACTGAACACGGCATATTACGGAAATCATGATAAACTGACAAAATATTACGCTGATTTAGTCATACTGAGCACAGCTGTAACGGTTCGTATCTATCTACTCTATACCCTAAAGAGTTTTTACTTCAACCTCAACCTGCCTGCAGCTATAGTTGGAATTTGCTAAAGGTACCTGCATATCGGTTGCTGTATAACGTTTGTTGTTTACTGTTTGTACCCATGCATTAGTGTTTATTATGCGCTATATTGTTGATTGTAAATGTGTTGCAAAGGTATGTGCATTGTACGTGTATCTATTTACACAAGATGTGTGATTATGTATAAGTAATTTATATGTTGCAAAATCTTGTGTACATGTGTTTGTGTCTATATGTGCATGTAATGTATTTAGCTTGTGCTGGGATTTTTATACAGGGCACAGGAGCACTTTAAAACTTAGCTAATTTCGAGAGAATTTTACAGGAGAAACGAAATTACAAGGGTTTTATGTGAGCCTAAGGTATAGAATTTAAATATATCGAATTTGAGTGTAATGGTTGGGTGCCTTAAGCATTAGGCCTACATTAGCGGATATGTGTATCTGCTGGATTTTCGATTAAAATCTTAAATTTTGTTTATACTTAAGAATTCGGGGAAATTCACAAAAACTCATTCTCTAACGACTAAAATTCACTTAGGTTTAAAAGGGAATTTTACGGGAGTGGAACCAGAGTAAAACGTGGAAAATTTATTATGTAATTTCGATCACTTAGAGAAATAAATAGGGAGAAAATTGGGAGTAAACCTCTAGCTCGGGTATTTAAGCGGATGCGCAGTTAGATCAGGGCCTCAGTCGGCCTCAGAAGCTGCGCAATCAGGGTGAGTCGGTTCAGCCGTTTATGTGTTTATTGTGCGTAAAGTTTTTAATTTGTTGTAGTGTGAAAATAAACTGTCTTCATTATAAGCGCTACAAATTAAGGCCTTAAGAATAAACTCATAAAGTAAATAGCCCTTGGTGCTAGCATTGTTGTAGTTCGTGTGTAATCTACGGTGGGAATAAACACCCCTAGGACCACGTAGGTTACACAGCATATTACGGAAATCAGGATAAACTGACAAAATATTACACTGATTTAGTCATACTGAGCACGGCATATTACGGAAATCATGATAAACTAACAAAATACAGCATATATCAATGAGCAAGACATAGTTACGCAAAATGATATTGCCGCTGGCCCACGGCACCAGACATCGCCCAGCCTATCCCCAAATGAGATCCTTAGTGTTCTCAACCAAATTTTGACACCGAAATCATGGAAAATGCGCGTAACGGGCCGGAACGGTCCTGTTACAATACTAGTTTTGACAATCGTTTTGTTTCGGTCTGTTTCAATTCAATTTCTACGACAAATATATACTATATAAAATTTATTTAAGTATTCAACTTCTGTTTTGCACAGAAACAAATTGAAATTTAACAATTTTAAGAAAACCATCATAGTTAGGTTACCCGCGTGAAGGCTTTGCGTTACACTACGCATGGGCCTCGGGTAGTAAATCGCTGCCAGACCCGACTAAACTACCCGGGTACCCGACACTAACTTTGGTAGATCACGTAAGTTACAACTTCCTTTCACATTTGCTGTATCTGCGACGTTCAAAGTAGGTACCCATATCTATAAACTAGTAACTCTGTCGAGATTGCAGAACGTAGTGAAGCATAGGTACACCAACGCCTTTTGCATGTACAGCCAATCAGCTCTCGATAGCATACGTCGATATGCTATATTTGGATGACACAATACCTACCGCATAAGCTAGAACAAAACTACATTGGCAATAAGTTTCGCATGACCAAAAACCCTTCAAGTCCAAGCTATCAACCTCCCCGGACGTCACAATATAAGTGAGAATTTTGAGTCGATGAACTATGGGGGCGCCACACCCCCATACCCATGGGTCGCAGAACAAAATCAACATCGGCAATGAGAAATAAAACCAACCAGAGAAAAAAATCGAAAGTTATGATAAAAATAAGCAGAAGGGTACTAAAATGAGTAAAAATCATCATTTTGACCTCTTACCCCAAACCAAAAGGGCGAAATACCCTCGTACCTATGGAACCAGGTCGCAGAGTAAAACCAACACCTGCAAGGAGTTTACCATGCCCGAAACCCCCAGGTTAAACTTTTCAGCCAGCCAGGATATCAGAACCAATTTTCGAATTTTGGGTCGATGAACCATGAGGGTGCCATACATCAAACCCCATAACTCCAGAACCGGAGCCTTAACCTTTTACACGCCGCTATATGATGCACTGAAGAAATCGCTGTCATTTTTAATTATTTTAACACCAATGTGGTTACTAATAAAAATGTACGCAAATATTTAAAAATATATGGTTACTTCGCTAATACAGGCATGTTCCCATTTGGGAACGTTGGCGACTGGGGCGTATATTTCCTCATATATATTGTCACGGTAATTTTGTGTTTTATACCTTTCATAGTCAGTTAAACAGTGTGAAAATCATGAAAACAAGCTTCGTGTAACCGTTTTCCACACATCTGACACCATTTTCTCGTATTCTTTTTTAAACTACGTACATCGGCCCTGAGTTGTGGTTGACAACGAATGCCCAGTGTAACTCCTGCGCACCCCCGCCGGCGCCTTGGTCAGTGGTCCGCCAAGCCAATTTCGCCTTCCTTCGAGACCCACCTTCATTGCAGTAACAGCAACCTCCCTCCGGAAATCCAAATGCGTCATTTTGTCGATGTTTTCTGTACTATAACAATGAAGCTTCCATGCCACGATCACGCACATATTCAAAGCATTCGCAAACAGGTTCCACCACCATTGTTTGTTCCGCGGCCTTGGTCTGTAAGCTCCCAGCAATCTGTCCAACAAATCGACGCCTCCCATATGCATATTATAAGTCCCAATAGATCGAGGCTGAGCAATAGTTATTCGTTTTTATCGGCCGAAGAATAACGCGTTGCGTTGGTGATAGGCGTGATAGGTGCGGGTGCAGGTATCCAGTTACTGACAAAAGAAACCACGCTGTTGTCGTCCCACCGTACGATCGACACATTTCCGTCGCATTGCTCTTCAAAGTGTCCACGTTCTTTTGTTGCCATCACTTTCGGATTCATCAGGGAGCAGTTTCCAGCGCGACCATCACGCACGGTTCCAGTGCCGCGAAATCCCATTTCCCGAAGCTCACAAACCAGCCCATATGACGAAAAAAAGTTATCGAAGAACAAAGAATACTTGGCTGGCTCCTGAATTACTCCGATCATATCTTTAACTACGCGGCTACCCAGTGGCTGCTTTTTAGCATCGTTTTGCGCTGTACCACGTGCGCCGGCTTATAGTTGCATATTGTCTGGAAAACCATCCGATGAGCACATTATCCAAACCTCATACCCAAATCGGATCGGCTTGCCTCTTATGAACATTTTATAGGAATGATGGCCGTAGTAGGGCACCATAGCCTCGTCGATGCTTAGATGTTCTGAGAAAACTCCTGCAACGGCTTGAAATTGCTGTGACAAGTGATCATACAGGGGTTCAATTTTTGCTAATTTGCCATCTTTCAAATTGAGGATGTCAACCAGATGAAAAAAACGTCTTCAAGTCTCTGAATTTTTTTCGAGAAATAACCCTAGGAACGATGTTATTGCTGAGATCTGGCGCGGTTGACCAGTAATGATCCTCAGATGGAACGATGTGATATCCACTGAACAGCAGAATGGCAAAGAACCGAACAATTTCGTTTCAATTGGTTTCAGAACCTGAGAGCTTCTGCTTTGCATATAAATTTGTCATTGGAGCAACGTGATCTATGTAGCTGTGCCCAAGTACTTCCAAGAATAGATCATACGGAGATTTGTCGACAAGTTCAGGCCGCTTTATCTCCAACATTTCTGGAGATTCGTATGGCACTGGATCCGAAAACCGTGCAAAATTCGACCATTTAACAGTTGGTGCTTTTACTGATTGGCGTTGGCGCTTTTTTGGAACTGTTCCAGAATCAAAGATTTTGCTCGCACTTCCAGATTCATGATATTCGGGTACGTCTCCACTTCCAATATCCTCTTCAGTATCTTCTTCCTCCAATCTTGTGTAAACTTCCAGTTTTCCAGAAACATCAGCCGGTTCAACAATATTTAGTTCGTTATCATCGATATCTTCTTCGTCTGACACGTCTAAGTTAGGGTCGGGAGGTAATATTGATATTGTCGTCTCCACACCAGCAGAAGCATGAAATAGGAATCTACTGCTCCGCAAGTGTCAAATATTCAGTCATTATGGAATTTAACACTGAAATGTAGATACGATAAATTGGAAATATAGGAAATAATTCAATTGACCCAGCAACTATAACACATCGCGAAAGCTCATATATAAATTACAAAACCAGCAGTCGCTGCGCCCGCCAACGTTCCACTTTGGGAACATACATGTTCGTAGGAGTGTATTCTAATGAGAAATGGTCTAGAGATGAAATTGCTAGGATAACTAAACATCTATGTCTATTATTGATACAATACCGGCTTATAGACCGTCGACCTGTTACGCCGCGTGTGGGGTGTACAGAAACTCCACCGCAACCCACATCGCCCTAACTAAACGAGTTTTCGTTGACCGCTATACGCTAGCTATGTAATGGGCGCGCAAACTTTATTGACAAAAACAAACATAAGCAACTGCTAACACTACGCTGTATCCCATTTATGTGTACATTGATCTCTGTTCCACGCTCACGTTTCAAACCTATGTTCCACTATGGGAACGTTGGCGGGTAAACGGTTAATCAAAAACAAATAAGTGGCATCACCATTTGTCATTTTACTATGACATAAAATCAACCAGAGTAAAAAAATCCAAGTTTTTAAATAAAAATAACCTTGCTTCCGTGAAGGGTACTAAAATGGGGTGAAAAACCCTCAGTTTGACCTCTGACCCCGAAGCATGGAGCGTTATATCCCCGTACCCATGAAACCATGGATCACAGAACAAAACCAGCACCCTAAGGTAAAACTTGTAATCCGGCCAAGACGTCTGAACAAATTTTCAAATTTTGGTTCGAGGAACCGTTGGGGCGCCATAGCCCCGTACCTCAAACTCCATAATTCCAGAACCGGCTTTCGAAAAACAATCGGCATTTATCGTTCTACTATGAAATAAATTCAACCAGAGAAAACTTCAAGTGTTAAGATAAAATAACCTTGCTTACGCGAAGGGTAGTAAAAAAGGGTACAATAGTGCAAAAAACCCCATGTTTTCATCTTTAACCAGGAAGCCAGAACTTGAATCAAAAACGCTCGGGCATGTACACGATAAAACGACTCGAGTAAGCCCAAGATCATGAATATCGGTTAGGTCGTTCCTGAGTTATAGCCGATCAGACACAGACAAAATTTAAAAGAATTCACCCCTGCAACACACAATCTCCACTACGTTATGATAACACGTGTAGGTTATAATGTCGTAAGGCTGAAAATTGTTTCCTCAGAGTCTGGCCTACCGTACTGCGTGCTGACATGCACATGGTGGCTAAGGAAACTGATGTGAAGAACCACTAAAAGGCAAATGCTTAGTTCAGATTGAGCTATGTTGCGATACGAAAAATGCGATTGTAGTGCACGGACCAAGCATCCACAGCAGCTCGGAATACCGTGAGTTTCTGCAGACTTTGCAACTGTAAAACATTGCCAGTGTTTTTACTGTAAGCATTGAAAAACCAGTGCCGTAATAAGATGTTCCTTTTCGAACGAGTTTTTTACCCTATAGGTGACAAGGGCCGTTATTACAATCGCGGGCCACCGGTGGCCGAATATGGTCCGTATTAAATCCCGCTATTCCGGAAGCATGTTAATACCGCATAATCCGAACACGCAGTCCTAACCGGGCCACACTGGAACGATACGGATTGGCTTATGTGCACACTAACTAAAATATTATCCTGATTGGTCTTCCTGCGAATGGAATGCTAAAAATATCGCCTCACAAATAAACATAAAACAAACAAAATTTACTTATTTAAACAAAAATTATACTCGATGGCGAATCCTTGAGCCACAATATGGTTCAATATTTATGCGCACATACTGTCGTCAGCCTGCTTCGACAAAAAACACATATCATTATAATAATAAACAAATGCACAGGTAAACAGGTTATTCGTTGGTTATAATTTCATTGTGGGTATTTCAAACGCAAGAGATTACCCCCGCAACGGCCGAAGCCTCTAAGCCATATTTATCCCCTCACACTGAGGTCTTGCACACCTAATGCACCGCGCGCACAGCAATTATGAGCGAATTACCGTTTAGATTTGTCACATATGAATTCTGCTAATACCAACAAGCTGTTTTTGGCAGCTCCCAATAATATATATACTTCTTTCGTCGAGCAAGCTGAAAACATTTGATAAATAAAACAGAAGGATGATTTATACAAGTCCCTGTTATGTCGTAATTGTTACAAGGATGAGAATAGACAGACATTTGCAAAAATTTACGTCTCACTACCACACATCCATCTTTCATTTACCACCCGTAAGTACACGGATCTTTGACGCCTATAACGATACATATCCCATTACCTCAGTAACCGGAAACTAAAATACCACCCATTTAGCGATGCAAAATGGAATCAACGCATATATTAGAGTGTTAACAGAGATTTTAGTGTGATGTTTGCACATACGTTGTTATTTGTTCCTTGTATGAAGTTTCTTTAACTATCTAACGTCCAATTTATGGACACAATCATGGCATGGAGTGCGATCCCGAGGACCTGGTCGAATTTTTGAAACAAATGAGTTAATGAATGCCTTCGGGAATGAATGCTTTAATCCTTCAACGCCCGAGCAAGTTTGTATCGCACAATATTTACATAATTAGTTTAGCACATCACGTTACTATATGCGGTAATGCCTACTGACACAGTTTAGCATGAAAGGGTTAACCGAAGTTTAGTACACAGTCATAAAGCATTTTCTGATGTTCTTGGACTTTGAAAGGCATAGGAAACATATTCGAATGCCCGATTTCTTTTAATGGACACAGTATATCTCCGGTTTTTACAGCCCGCATGAAATCACGAAAATACCTTCAAATACGCGTTCATTCCTACACTACGACACTCTTAATAGAGCGCAGACCAGTGGTTTCGCTGTTTCCTGCCGCCACCTACTGCATATATAAATGAAACACTTATCTTTGAACCACCACAATGGTTGAAAAAAGTGGGGAAATTTTGAAAATTTCTAATATTTTGGGACTGTGCCAGTTGGCGCCGACGCAAGGAGTGAGGTATTTTTTAATAAGAAACTGAGCTAAAGAATCCAGACAGTTCAGTGATTTGCGTATGACGCTTGTACCCGTAAATGCGCCAATTCAAATCCTGGCGCCGTCTAGAGTTTCTCAAATAATGCACGATACACATTCTAATCCGGGCGTTAAAAGTAAAAAACTGGTTATATACACTTTATTGAAACGGAATGAGCAGTGTTTCCTCAAACAGCGCACAACTTAGAAAAAATATTCCGAGCATAACACTTCACGATATTAATGGGTTTTCGCAACTTTTTATTCGACGCGTAATGAAATGTGCTTGTGCATCTCGCTTTCTATTTACGCTGCTCCGATAATTTTTTACCTAAATTTTCACAAAACCAACGCGAATCGGAAACTTATTGATTTTGGTCATTATGTCGTAAAAGTAAAATCGCTATTTGCAACAAAGTATTTGTTAACGTAAAGAGCAAGCAATTTCTCGCAGTAAAAACTAGCAAAACGTTATACCGTTAAATACCCAGAATTAACACTGTTATAGGCGAGATCTATCATACCGTATTCAATATGCCAATGCATGGAAATATTCAAACATGAGCGTAATGAGCGGTTAAGTAACTTCACCGAAGACCTGTTAAGTATATAATTAACTATCTATAGTAGCCAAGAAAATTTAATGTAGTTCAAGCCTTTTTGTTTGGAATACTTCAAGAAACGAAAAAATATTTTACCCAAATATCGAGAGATACTGAAAATATTTAAATAAAATTTTCTCTTAACCTTTCCCGCATCAATTATGGTGTACTTCGTACAATGTTGTACAACTTAACATTTTCCCGCATGACATTGCTAATTTCGTTAAATTGTTAATTATTGTTAAATTCTTCTCATTGTAACGTTGAACAAACTTTTGTCCCGGTGGCGGATTGAACCAGCAAGGTTAGGGTGAAAGCTTTGTATAACCTAGCCAATACGCTGATTAGAAGGTGTTGCTCGGTTCCTTAAGGAACCTCACAAAGCGGCGGAATAACAATGCAGGCAGGCCGCACAATAAAATCTGCTGCTAGCGCATTGCGTCGCACCGCAATGCACACAGTCACAAACGTGTTCCATCATCGAAAGAGTTAAACAATTAGTAATTTATGTGAGAAAAACTGTATATCCGAGTTATATGGACCGGGCTGTCATACAATGTACAAGAAACAAGTCCACTCGCTCAGTTAAACACAGGGATATTTAGAGAACTAAAAGTATTGGGACATGCAACGATTAGCGTGCAAGAACATTGCTGCAGTGTAATTTGGTGGCCTAAGAACATGGGGCAACTGGATATGGTCGTTCAAGAACATGGTGTAGGTCATGGATTTGTTTCTTAAAAACCAAGGTTGCCGTCTGGTCTGAGTCAGATTTCCAAGAACATGAGGGCGCCTTGACATTAGTGGGCCCCAGAACATAGGTGGGGTAGTCATACTGTTGAGACCCACAATGTGTCGAAAATCGAAAACGGACATAATGTAACGAGTCGACATTATAGAAAAGATGAAGAGTGTGACAGTTTACAGCAGAGTATATATCATGTCTGAGATGAGTAGGCTGTTGACACTTAGAGAATATGTACGCTCTGCCTCGCATTAACAACGACTCCAGCGGGCTCATGCAGTTGACCTTTCATAAACTTATACACAGATGACATGTTAACAGTCAAAATATTGTCTAACAATGTTGGCAATGGAAACCCCGATGAACATGCTATTGTAATATTCTTTGTACATTCTAATAAGATGTCTTTTATATACAGCTCCAACGTGTAACACACATCAATAAAGCAACAGCAGAAACTGAGACAATAATAACCTGAATATCAGGAGAGATTGATGTCTGCAACAATTAGTAATATAATAATGAAAGATGAAGAAGCAGTTCCTCATGTCAATAGAGCGAAGAAAATTGTACGCTGAAAATATCACAAATGGTTAGCGTAAAGAATTGTATAGAAGGGATGCACCACAATTAAAAGCGGGTATAGATAAGGAAGTAAGGCGATACAAAACGTTACGGCTACTCTGTCAATCATTACTGCCATACCAATCCACGTTGTTTGTGTTCGTTGATTTTAACTTATAATCTTAACCGGATTTAGCTTCAAAATGAATGATGGCAAATGAATTTTATCAGTTTCTCATACATACTTTTTGGTGATTCCGTGTCGAATTCATGCGAAGAAATTCGTATGAATTCGGCTATAAAAAATGTGTAAATGAATCGCTCTGAATACAAGTCCGACGAAAATATAAATATATATATAAAATAACGAGCTATTCCAACGCATACCAAATTTCACTATTGCATTTATTGATACACCTAAACATATTTTCATTCCATCATGTTGTTAGGATTCGCAAACACGTAAGGAATCCAAACTACAAAACCTAAGTGTTCGAACTTTGAACAGGATGGGATCCTAGTATTTTAATATAACAGAATAATTCAGGTTATACAGGTGAATCAAGTTTAGTACAGTACAAACCTTTAGACCTACGTGGTATTTACAAACCACAATGATGGAGAGCGCTGAATATGTACATATAAGCAGATTGACAAATTTCATTCACATCGACTGAGATCCATTCATTCGCGACAAACTATGAACAATTATACTTAGCAGCCGCAGAATAATGCACTATGTCATAGGTAAGGATTTGGTCAGAATTTGGTGATAGATTACAACAAAATTTATTAATGGCGAGTTTCATCATTACCCTTTCGAGAATAACCGATGCCACTAGACTTTTTCAGCAAAAGTATGTGAAATAGTAAAAGAAAACCCAATGAAAGGCATTGAAATCAATGTGAATAAAATCGAGATGTTAACGATCAATGAACTGATCGGAGTTTCAAGTTTTGAACTATTACCAGTTTTTTTCCAATGCTACATCTGAAGAAAACTTCACATAAGTGCGTAAACCTGTTCAGCTTGTCTATGGTCATATAGTAAATTCTCTAATTCAAAACCTCTGACGTTCGATCTTCGGTAACTAATCCAGACGAAACTAAAAATCCGTAATTATTACAGCAAAATCTCCGTTCCAATAGCCGTCATTTCTATTATCATCATTTACCCAAAGTACAGCAAATAAATCTACGTTTCGTACGGTCATGCTACGTCTGTATTGTGAATATGCGCGATGTAACATAAAATAGCCCATCATAAGCCTGCAACTGGGCTTATCAGCGTGAGCCAAATAAATCGGCCATCGATGAATCTCTGACATGGTTAATCATAGCTACGACGTTAGTGTGGACTAAGATGCGATCGATTCAAACGATTTCCGACCCCTTGAGTCGTATTGCGCTAATTATTTACATAAAATTTCCATTTAAACCATATGTATTCACAAAATCGTTGAGTTCCTCTGCTAGATCGCTACTGTGATAATCAGAATGGTCGAGCTGGAAATGAGTCGCTACAATAGAATCAAGTTGATCTCGCTTGTGGAGGAGAGTCAATAAAACTCGGAGAGCGTGTCGCTTCCGTTCGTTTGATAAAAGTAGCTGTCTACTCCGAGCGATGTATATTGTTAAAAATTTAGACCACTGGTGTTGCTCGGTGACTGCTTCTTTTTCGCCGCTTCGACTATAGCTGATATCACCGTCATTCTCAAATAGTGTAAAATCTTGTTTGCTAGACGTAAGTTGTGACTCGGCTAAAGTAATACGGCGCCGAGTGATTCGATTGTATTCTTTCAAATAGCGCAGCCTACAATAAAATATATCTAGTAGCGTGACTCATCTCCACAGTTAAGAATTCTGAGTGTTGAATATGTAATTTATGTCTGCTGTCACTAAACTTTACCGTAACATTATGGCACAGAAGAGTGATATTCTCATGGGCTAATAATTTAACTCAATTATTAAAAAAACACTGCTACGTAGATAACCACAATGCCAACACCGCGTACACAGCTATATGAAGCATCATAAAAATGAACTTAATACCAAAAATTTTGCTTGCATACTTGAATTTGCGTATTTATTCTTTTACATGCATGTTTAAAATCCTTGTTTTAGTTCAACCCTGCAGCGTACGAACCAGAACGGCAACAAAAAATACGTAGGTACACAGGCACTGAACTGCTATACAATAAGAGCCCTATGCCACTTATATATCGAGTGGTTATGGCGATAAGACTATTTTCGACGATACGATGCGACATTCAAAACCTATTTTTTGTCCCAGTCCTGCAGCGCCAATGACACAGGCAGCGCATTATTTTCAACTCCATAGGGATGCATTCCTTTATAAAACGAGCTCAATATCACTCATAATATTTAGTTGGTTATGGATAATAGTTAAATCTCTCCGTGACTGGTTAGTGCTGCGTACAATTTCCTTAGTTGAGAAATAAAAAATAAGCTAAATAGGAATTAAGTGATTTCTGATCCTCCTGAAAATAACGATGACTAAAAGCTATATCCTCACTGCGAAATCAAACTGAAGCACGGAGAGTAGTGTATAGAAGATGCTAGATGTATGTATACATATTTATACTGTACAGCAAGCAATACACGTTACATCTTAAATTAAATATTTCTTGCTGATTATTTAAAAATATATTGCTTAATTTTAACGATGTTTTGCCAAAACCATTGATTGTTATGTATATGCACAAGTCCAGTTCGGCGCTCTGTACTTTCAAACATAATCCGTGAGTGCTAAGCTTTTACATGTTGTAAAGTCTCTTCCTCGTAGTGGTTTACAATCTGACAGTGCTTTAAGTGTTTGCGATCTCTTTAGCACGGTCTCAAACGACCCAGTGCATCGCTATAAATGCTTACATAATGCCTACTTAATTTCAGCATGGCCACACTGTGAATTTTAATGTATGACTGGTTTGACAAATGCCAAGTACCTTGCGTATACCACTGCGGTCAAACACTTAGACGCTGCGATACGACGAACGCTTGAGATTCCAGCTCGCTGCGCCATATAGCAAAACAGGTTGAGAACCTTGAGTTTTGCCGTTATGCTGAACGATAAGTTCATCGCAACAAAATACGCCTAGCATGTATAGATGCCTACGTCACAAATGTTTAGGTTGGATTTACAGACAGTTAAAAGAGTATCATATGAATTTGGAAAATCAGAGGACATATCGTAAAGGTACAAAATATAATAGATGCAAATGACAAATAATATAAGTTTTGGAATTTAAATGAAGTTATAAGTTTCAGTTATATTAAAGAGATAGGGTCTGTCCTAGAATATACTTAGCCCGAGAATCGTCCATATAACGACACGGTGAAAATTTTGGTGCCATTCGACGTTCTAGAAAATATCCATTTCGGCCACATTGGGCAAAATATTTAGCAACACAGAACAAGTAATACCTAATACAGAAACCTATGAAGCTTACAACATTAAATAAAAAAAACTAATTGTCTAAAGTAGCACTGCGGTTTCTGAGCCTTTAAAATATGCATATTATTGCAAAGACAATACCTTCGCATCAGATGAATGTTTGTTTTACACCGCAGCATCTAGTAAAGGTCTCGATATTTTGCAGCGTGCAACTCTCTCGTCTACAAAGTATTCCAGCACGTATGAACAAGAGGTGTTAAATCAGTTAAAAATAAGTTTTAATTAATACTGCGTACAATAGTGAATACATAAAAATAGTACTAGCTTATTGAATTCTGAGTGTTGTAGTGAGTGAAACGAGCCAAGCAAAGAATTTACTCTAGCCGTGACAGTCGTGCAATTTGGCATTGTCCGTTACGGGTTTTTTAGGGTTACACGCATAATTCCACTTCGGAAGGGCGACTTGATTTGCACCGTAACTTATTTAAAATCTTTATTCCTGTCCTTTAGTTTGGCGTGAAGTCCGATTATAACACCTTCCCTGAAAAGCTGGCCACAGGGGCCGGCTACACTTTACCCAAAAATAACATTATTTATTGTAACTCGACAACCAGTGTAAATATCTGAAACAGATTACGCTCATTATGTAAAGCAAACAAGCCTCTATCAGACTGTACACAACACAACCGTCTTGAGATTTAGCATTTGGTTCAAAATAGGTTATAAAATGAGCTAATAATATACGCTAAAATGGTAATATCTCCACCACAATTCGAGTTATATAATTTTTGGTCTCGATTTGTAAAACATTTAATCTCTATGTAGCTGCAAGTGATGTGCTGCTATTTTCACTATTTATGCTGCAGGGTTGGGTCGAAACGAATTTTAAATGGGCCCACGGGACCCAAAATACTTGAATATGGTAATATCTCAGCACACGCTAGCCGCTAGAGCCATAGGTGTCTTTGGTCTCATTTTGCGGAGTAACTTGGACATCGCGAGTACACTCGGGTATATCTTCTCAACTATTAAAGACACTTGGCTGATATTCCGTGGCTCATATGTAAATCAAAGGTCAAAAATATTTGAGTGAAAATGTTCTTATTTTACAAAGCAAATAAGCTCTTGCAGTCAGAAGTCCGTATATTTTAGCACGCGGTTCTTTTGGGGTGTAGAATCTGTGTCAAAAGACGTTTTTAAACGAGCCCATGAAACGAGAGTGCGCAAAACAGCAGTATCTCCGCAACCGATCGAGCTATATGGGTGTTTTTAACTCATTTTGTGGAGCGATTCATCCTATATGCAACTATTGTTGTCATTATTGTGTTGCGTTAAACGGATTTTAGAATGATCTCATGAAGCCGAAAATGCATGAAAACAGCACCTTAACATCTAAGCAGCCGTAAGAGCTATAATGAGTGTTAGTGGCCTCCTTTTGTAAGACAATAATCATCTATGTATATATCGTGGATTGCTATTGCCATTGTATACGATAGCAGTGTAGAATCAAAACGTGTTTTAAACGGGCTCATGCTACCCAAAACCACCCAAAATGGCAATTTACCCTTTATGCGAGTCCTAAATATGCAATAATTGGGTATATATTATCAACCATGCAAGCGACAAGGCCGATATGTAGTTCACGTTATAAGTTGTCGCTCAACATAGCCGTGTACGTCTCTTGAAAGTTTATGTTTTACTGCAGTGAAAAAACGGAGCACATTGTCGCAAATTTTTAAATGTATTATTTTTGTAATCAATATACTGTGTTGAAAGGGGACAGAATTTCCATTTAGATAAAACATCTGACGCCGGTCGAAAAAGAGCCAGAGGAACTGTCTTATTTTCGTACAGAAATTTAAATGCCTATTAAAATCAGTATAAAAATTTCAGAACAAATTATACAAAGTTAACATGTAGTCGTTTTCCACACAGAATACACTGCTGCATTAAATATTTTTACGTAGTTTATGCGCAAAAAAATAAAAAAATATAAAAATACAAATAAAATTTTTACCCAGTTTACGAAACTGGAAACGAAGATACGATTACACTTGCTAAAAGCCAACTTACCGTTTCAAAATGGTTAATCTATTACGTTTTCGACAATTATAGTCGCACATTGCTAATGCGTAGCTGGCACGCAAATAACTGTTGCCTTGTGCTAAGATAAAAGCAACAAGATTTGGCAACGTAAATGGCAATTCGACCGGAAAGGCACTGCTATCTGCTTTTCTAAAAATTCAGCAAAACACAACAAATTTGAGTGAAACAAATACAATGAGAGACACAATCATTAACTAATAACTCTATCGAGATTGCAGATTGCATAGGTACACCTATGACTTTTGCGTTCACAGTCAATCAGCTCTCGATAGAATAAGTCGATAGTGAATATCATGTTACCAAAGTTGATACCATATTATGTGGATTTCACACTACCGAACAAGTTAAAACATAACTAACACCGGCAAATAAGTTTCTCATGCCCGAAAACCGTCTAGGTGCAAGCTATCGGCCTCAGGGAAGGCCACAATAAAATTAGGAATTTTGGGATGATGAACCATGGGGTCGCCATACCCCGTACCCATGTAACCATGGATCGTACAGCAAAACCAATACCGGCAATGAGTCCCCCCCCCCGAAAACCGCTAAGTGAAACTTTTTAGCCCCCAAGGAAGTCACAACAAATTTTTGAATTTTGGGTCATTGAACCACGGGCCATATCTTAAACCCCAACTCCAGAACCGGAGCCTTAATCGAAAAACAAAAAAGAGGCATCGGCATTTGTCATTTTACTATGAAATAAAACCAACCAGAGGAAAAAATTCGAAAGTTACTTCCGTGAAGCTACTAAAATGGTGTGAAAACACACATTATGACCTCTGACCCCAAACCATGTAGGCCATGATACCGCACCGTACCCATGGACCCATGGGTCGTCAGGAATACCAACACCGGCAATGAGTTTTTCATGCTCTAAAACAACCAAGTGAGACTTTTCAGCCGCACAGGACGTTAAAACAAAATGTTCTAATTTTGGGTTGAGGAACGACGAGGTTATTGACAGCGTCAGCGCTCATGGAACGTTTGTCGTCCCAAATTCACATCCTTAAGGCAGCTGAGAGTCCCACGATAGCAATTATACACCGCCAATACTCAGTGGCAACACTGCGCTGATTTTAGCTATCAGAATATAGAAATTTAGCTATTTCAAAACCGAAGAACTCTAAATTTCCTCTTCGAATAATCAAAGACAAAATTTTCAAAATTTATAAATCACAAAATTTAATAAAAAACTATAATTTTAACAATGATTTTTACATAGTAAGGCCCCTAAGAGTTGCATTATGTGATGCATACCACGAAAATACGATTGCTTTTATCGTATTTAGCAACCCCCAATACCGAAAACATGATCTATTGACCTACATAAATCTAATTGGAAAAGTATCGAAATTAGAATATTTAGGTGCCAAAAATTTACAAATTTAACTCCGGTACCGTCCGCAGAGTCAGTAACACAACTAATTGGTTTTAAAACAATGAAACATACTTGATTAGCGGTTAAATAACCCTATAATAACATAGTGCACCCCAACAAACAAAAAACTTTCCCCGTGAAAATTTTGGAAGTTTCACTTGTTTGGGTATTTTTAAACTTGGGCTCACAGCTATAAAAATAGGTTTAGCTCTGACAAAAATGCATAACAGCAAAGTTGTTGCTCTCGATGAGCGGATTCCGCATGATGGTCATGAAAAGCCTATAAGGATGGCGTGATGCTCGTACCCCGCAATAACATATCACAAAGCAAAACAAATAGTGTTATATAAACGTGGGACGACATACCCTATTTCGACCCGCAGCGACTTAAGGTTCGCCTGATAAAAAGTGATGTACATCAATATGGTAGCTGTTAATGAGCTACGAAGCCTCTATATCGAGATATAGGTCGTGAAAAATAGATGCCCGGATGGCCAAATTTCCAAAAATGTTACCCTTTGCCATTTTTGTGGTCTATTTTGACCTGGATTAACTGAAAGGCACAAATATAGTGAACTTGTGATCATAAAAACTGTGATTGTTTCATAATCTATCCGGCGATGAGTTATGAACTCCACAGAATGACAAAAAAGAACTTTTTTACAATTTTTTGCCGCTAGCACAGTTTAAGTGGAAACTCCGTTCGCTTATGACTGTCGTCTTCCGAAAGAACGAACATTAAACTAAACTTTAATAATCCGCCAGCAGTTCTCGAACACATTTCGAACCAACTATAAAAAAGCTGGTTAAATTTTCGAACTACCTCGAACAAAATTCAAACACGTTTCAAACAAATTCTGATTTTTTTCGAATAAGCATCGAATGAACAGCGCTCATTTTTGACGAGTCTTGGTAAGCTTTTTCAAAAATTGTTCAGAAATTGGCAAATGAGGAAAATAATATTATAATCTAGCTTAGCAATTGAAGACCTGAGCAAAATCGATCAAACCTAAACAATCTTCAAGTAGCAAGTTAATGTGAGACTTGCAAAGATGTAGTGAATGCTGCTAGCTCAAAAATAACAAAAATCCTCCTGCTCTAGTATATGTCTGCATCACACAGCACAGCCTTGTAAAGCAATCCTAGTATCTCGCAAATGAGGGTGAAACAGAGCGAGCGTAGCTCCATCTATTGATGTCATTATTGTTCTTTGTAACACCCTTTGAGGTATATACCACGTTAAAACGTCTGAAACACATTAAGCCTCATAATGCTGATCTCATAGGAGTTAAAGAACAGAACTCGTGTTCTGCGCGTAACAAAATCTATAATAGCTAACTAAAGGCGTACAACACACCATATAAGCCAAATAGTTGATGAAAGACTAAATTCCTTAAGTAGATCGGGTTAGTCTATAGTCGAATTTTAACTCCCTGCAAACCAGTAGAAGTGCATGGCAGTCATGTTCGATTCTAGGTGACCACACCATAGTATTCAACGTATAAAGAACGTTTGAAACCTTTAAAGACCGGTTTAAATCCCCTGAAAGCAACACAATACTAAATAAACGAAGATATACAACATTCTGGAAATGGGGTTCGTGGACCCTTGAAACCCCCTGAAAAAGAACAATATAGCTAACTTGCACACTATATAAAATCATGGTATTTACCGTGACTTACAACAATAATACAACTTTGTACCAAGGCACAAACATAAATAAAAAGCCGACTTCAATTGAAAATTCGAGTGGCCCGGCAAAAATGATGTTCAACGAACATATTGTAATCTCCATGAGCTGATTCATTATAGCTGTCCACATTTTTGAAGTAGTCTGCCGCGAAATGTGAGCTACGAAACACATGTAACCGCACGGCCAGACATGCCAAGGAATCCTTAAAACTTGTTTGGAGTATGAGTTAGGAGCTCTTAGAGTTTGACTAAGAAAGGCGCACCTTGTTTTCGAGCAAAAAATTGCCGAAGATGAGTTATGACTGACACCGAAATACAAAAACGTTTTCACGAGTTTTCCTCTTGCCGCTCTCAGAGGAAGCTCTGCTCGCACCGTATCAATTATTGTAAAGTGATTTGTTTCCATTTTGAGTGATCTTTAGTCCAGATATTATGTTGTATGTCTAGTGCCAATATCGAATAAAATTGATACCGCCACCAAAATTGAGCGAAAACACTGCATAGACATGTACTAACCGATGCTTTGGATAAAATATCAATGCAGGAACCCGTTGAACAACGTACTCCCATGGGAGATCATTGACAGCAACATTGATACTAAAACACAACACGGTAGCAGATACGGTCAACAAAAAATATCGATTTTCGAAATATTATAAGTAAATCTTGCACAGTGAATGAAGAGAATGAGACATTATTTCGACTGAGCAACAAGCAAAGCAATAATTTGTTAGGAACACTGTGAAGCCAACATAGGCATGCTGTATATAATAGAGTTTATTTTCATAAAGCAATGTTTAATTTTCGAAGGGAACTGAAAACCAATACTTTGCAACTCCAGCATCACGAGAAACAAACCATTACAATCTAGGAATAGCTACTCGACTGTTGCTGGTCTAACCAGCATGACAACACAATATCAATATTACTATTTTACAGGAGCCAAAATTCTGAAATATAAAGGGAAAGAAGAAGTTAGTAAAATTCAAAAGACTTGGCCTTTTCTTAGGAGCTTATATTACGTAATGCCGGACCTCAAATGTACACGAATAATCATCATGTCTAAAAAAGTTGTTAGACCACAAGGAACCAACGAAATGCAAGCAAATAATTTTGCTTTAAAAAGTTTGGCAATAATTTAGAGGCATGAAAACAGCAGCATCAAAACAAAACAGATCAAAACGTTATACTCATGGAAATTAAACACAAATACTAGTCACCAAAAGTAAAAATACAAATATGAACAACTTACTGTGCAAACAGTAGATTAGAAATACTTGCAAAATAATAGGCAGCAGAAAGAAATGTATTGTACGCTGCTTTACACGATCCACAATACGGTGCATAGTATAACAAAGCGACATCCTAAAACAGTGTGATACTAAAACTCTAGTAGTGGCCGAAGCTATAATTTTGGTATATTGAATGTCAACTTTTGTAAACAGCAGAGAAGTAAATAAAATTTCCACCAAAAATTGGTATATATAACTCATATACATACATGATAAAATTTGCATTGCACATTACGTTGTGTATTATGACGGTTGGATCTTATAGATCCTAGGTTTTCTAGCAAGAATTTAAAATGCATCGATTCCCGCTAACAAAATGACGTTGCGGCTCATAGAGCCACAGGTAAACATATTACGTAAAAAGTATGAATTTTTTGTATCCGTGTTTACAAAGTAATACATTATTGCAACAACTATAATTCTTGTTGCATACTTTATTTTGTTTAATGTGTCTAATAGTCAGCATACTCATGTATGCGTTTGTAGTTAGAAAACAAATAGATAAATAAGTGACGGCAGACTTAATTATTTCCGTAAATCGGGATAACCGGCGATCGACCTTAAAATCTTGAAATTGAAAGCTCATTCTAGATGATCACACCATTGTGTTGAACGAACCCAAAACTAAACAAACAACTACAGAAAGGAGTCATATTCGCAGGCCCTAAATCCCTTGAAAACCAATGGGAATAATAGTGCAAGATTCTATACAACCAAACCATTGTATAACGTTCCTAAAACCTATACACACACCATTTTTGACGGCATGCAACCAATGAAAAGGTATAATTGTCAAGTTGGACTTAAGAGTACAAAGCCATGTATTGACCATTATCTATAACTTTAAACTTACTCGTTTGAATGTACAAATTTAACACGAGCATTTATGTCAAATGGGGATGAACGATATTCGAAATCCCATACTCTCGAAGAGGAGATAATGGGTTATACTGACAAAAAATCTCGCGATTTTTCCTCTGGCTTCCAGAAACTACTAATATTTATACCTAGTTGTTCACGAATAGCCATGACCTCGTGGAACACACCAGTTTGCAAATGGGGGCAACAGAAAATACCCCCGGGTCGATACCATCAAGTTCTCAGGATCCCAAAGCTCAACAGGGGGACCATAAATAAGTAAGTGAGAACAATCTCAGTGCCATACTGATTGACAAACATGTCAGAGGGATTCAGCTTCATGGCCTAACTAGTCATCACTACGTAACAGTACTCATTAGACTAAATAGTCTCAACATGGCTTTTGTGACATAGATCTACGTCTCACATGAAAATGAACTACCACCGTCACAAGACCCTCCTGAGTATCACTGAGTACTCATATCACTGAGTACTCAAACTAGGGTGGTATATATATACAGTACTCGCCAAAAATGACCGTCGCATGTCGAGTGAATGGGTCAGGAGCGAGTGGCTCGCTCGATATTTCGAAACTATTTAAATTAATAGTAAATTCTATTTTTACAACAAAATTTGTTTTGTAAATTTATTTTGTTTCGAGCGAGTCGCGAGCGAGCGACAGGCATTTTGGCGAGTACTGTACATCAAACACAGTCTGCTACAGGTGATTAAACAAAACGGTAATTTAGAAATGAATCCACACTCACTCCATTTCACCCTCGCTTGCGAGCTAGTAGTTTAGTTCTATTTTACTAGTTTTGTTGCTTTGTGCCCTGAATTCGTTGCATATGCCTAGAAAATAGTCGACAGTTTCAACAGAATTGCAGCTTAACACATCCTAGTTGACGATCTACCGGTCCTGCATATATGGCCTGCACGATAACTGTGTCCTGTAATTACTTTCCTATGCATCCACTATTTTTGGTCGTAAAATTTTCATTTTTAAGCGTAAAATTTTTCGATGCATCAAATGATTGCAGTGCACATTGGCTTTGAGAGAAAATCCATATATCTTTTCTCTTCGAACCCCTCTGATTATAAATTCTATGCAGCCCGTTAGACTGGCAAACAGTTGTCCTTGGAAGATAGTTCTAGCGCATCTTAATTTGTATCTGTGGAGAGCTCACAACTCCTGCCCCGGCTACTAGATGAGTTGACTTAAATAACAGATTTTCAATGAGCAGTCGTATTGATAATGAACCCGATATTACAACGAAGCTCTGACAATTGGACGAGAGGACATCATGTAAATTTTGGGCCTGACAGGGATTGCATTGATTAAATATACTGCGCTCCGATCATTGCTTAAGCAACACAAGGCCGAACAGTCCGCTTTAATGAACCTTGCTTTTTTCAGAGCAGTCTTCGATTCAGCAATCAGAGGAAGCTACTATAAAATCATTGAAGAACTAAAACTGGAGTTCGACAAGGATCGATAACGGAGCCGTTTAACTGTGCTGTGGACTGTGTGCTGAATGATGCCTTCAAAAATCCTAATGATCGTGACCTTCACCCCTTGGTAGATATTATAAGTGAACACGCACGATTTTGCAGCTGATGTCGTGCTGCAAGCACAGACTGAGGTAGATATGAAAACTATTATTCAATGCTTTCAAAAACCTTGCAGATGTGTCGGCTCAGGATCAGTTAAGTAACTACAGTGAGGCACCATCCTGATGCTGCACAGCTCTTGCACAAATCTTCGTGGGCTGCAGCAGACTACAGAACAGTTAAATCACATTGCCAGGAAAAGCCTGGAGTGACGAAGACGTTACAAAAAGAATAGCTACTGCATCTAGTGCGTCTGAAACCTGAAACACTACGGAAACGTTATTACCGCAACAACAAAACTGAGGGGTCTTGTCCCGTGCGTAGTCCTACATCTGCTACCATAGCAACTCATTGCACGAGGCGGGCTGCACTTCGCAGTTATACTATGCAATGTAGCTTTATTGGCTTGGTTACGTTTATATCTCATGGATACGCGGCAAGTGATAACAGAGTAAGCAACGCATAGTTATGCACGGAGATCACGCATATAGTATACATGGCAGCAGATACCAGAACTAGAGAAAACCAATTTAAACAATGGTATTACTGCAACTAGTCTTATAAACGATTATGATACAGTACTGAAATAACTAAAACTATTGCAAACTGTGTTACGAAACTCCTTACGGAAAATAACGCACCAAGTAAATCAACAAAATATATGAGATAGCCAAGGAATTAAAAGCTCACCCTTTCCGAATCCAGAACTGTCGCTCGGAAACTATTCGTTGTGACCTTTTTGACACAAACAAAATTCTCCGGGTATTCATTACATGCTTCTGCGTAAGATGTGCTGTAACCGTCACCACGAAGCTCCGACCGGAGAAAACGCTTCTTTAGACGGCCAAGTGTGAAGTTATTTAAAAACTGCCCTAAAACATAGCGCACAAAATTATTAATATTACGAATTACCAAGTAAAAGATTTGTTGTTAAAGATTAATATGTCTATTCTATCAATTTAAAACAAACCGTATTGTGAAAAAACTATCACGACGACGTCATGTGGACGTCAAAATCTAGTGACTTAGAGTATGGAGCTGGTTAAGCCGTGTTATAAAATGAGTAGAAAAGAGGATCACTTAAAAACAAGCTACTACACTTTGCAGTTTATTGCTTGTTCAAAGCTATATAATATATATCAAGGAATAACCGGAACCTGCAACCGGAATCGTCCATTTAAACCGGATCTGGAACTTGGTCTTCGAAACTTATATATAGTAAAATAGATGAAGGAAGAAATGAAGGTGCAGTTGATTTAAAATGTAGTAAAATAACTTTTACATTAAACTTAATGTATTATTGCCTTTCTGAAACTTTAAAGAGACTGAGAAAGCTAATAATCGATCAACATGCATGTCGGTTTTTGGACCCCCAGAGCAAAAAACGCTTTCCACTATACACACTTGCGTATACTGCATCAAACTGAATGTGTTTACAGCGCATGAGGCGTAGAATAAACACTTCCGGTCTGTTTCCAGTCGCCTCCCTTTACTACACATACGTTTGTTACATATTTTTCTGTAGCAAACTTGAAATTACTGGTTTATATGGAACTAAGAGAAAATAATAGGCGATTTTCTGATCAGTGGTGAGAGACACTGTTTACGTTAGCGTTGGGCAATCTATGCACGTCAGGTGGATGGTAAATGATGATAACTTCCTAATCAGAATGCTGTAAATGAGGCAAACTGTGATACTGCTCGCACAGTTTCAATAAATACAGTTCAATGCCAAGAACGCAGTTTCTGGCTGCGTTGCAGATAAGGTTACTTTACTTCAATGTAGACTGATTTACAAAGTTTACAAGCTCAGTGGCTGGTGCTTGAAGCAATTTATGTTAGCCAAGGTTGCGCTAAATACTTCTACGTAATCCATACTCTGTTATGGAGTTGGACCGGTTTGTTTCGAACACACCCCGCAGACTTCTGAATGTACAAAATAGATGCTACAAGCATCGATCTGGCTTTGTTTTGTTAACTCCTGTAGGTTAAGATGAAAAATTCCTATTGAAATTATGCGCCCTACTTACGTTTCACGCGGTAAATTGCAGATTTAATCTTTTCTTTTGCTTGGTTGTATTGGAACTTTATCATTGTATTCATATATTGCATATGTTTGGACCACAGATGAAGCAAAAATGTGGTAAATTTCAAACAAACTTTTTAACCGGAATTCCGGTTCCGGTACGATTTTTTCCCTTTGCCGGAAACGCATCCGGAACACGATTTTCGCCGGAACTGATATTCCGGTTACTCCCTGATATACACTACACGTGTATATATGTGTGTAACAATAGTTTAAACTTCATATTATTACTATTAGTATTATTACAATTATTCTTTTATTATAACTATTATTGTTGCAATATTTGAGTGGTATGTAGTAGAGGTGGCGGCGGCGCTTTACGAATATTCATTGGGTGTTTTTCGTGACATTATGCGAGTCGACAACGTGGAGTGGGAACAATTGTTTTGACTACAAAAAATTACAATAAGAAGCAGCATGAAACGAATTTGAGTTCAGTGTTTTCCTGCTCGTTGTGTAGTTCAGTGTTTTCAAGCTCAGCTGGTGGTTTTACATTGTGAAGTGAGTACAACTTTTGCGGTGAAATAAAATTTGTATTATTCTCAGTCTCGTGTTGGCGTTCATACTGAACGCTTAGCTTCATCGCTGTGAGCGGCTCGTTCATTCTGAACGAATAGTCCAATCAAAGCTTCTTCTATCAAGTCCATTCTGGACAAAATTTCGTCACAAAGCGTATTCTTTTACGTTCCTGATCGGAACGTTTACCGTAACTAAACTAGGGCTGTCAAGTGCTCGTTTCCGGGCCCAGGTATCGTGAACACAGGTTATTGCAAAAAAATTAATTCCGATATATATATTAATAGACACCTTTAGATTCAACAATACACACGAGAACCATACTGAGCAGCAGAGTTAAATATTCGAAATTTAAATGTCATAAAACGAAAGCAAAAACCCGTTCCAATAACCATAAGAGTAAATATTATTTTACATAGCCACACTATATTTAATACTATCCAATCCATGTATAACACTTGCATACCCATGCAGTAAATTTCAATATGCCGTCTTACAAAATAAACTAAATTCTGGAAGATTGCTATGTACATACCAATATTATCCGCAGTTACAGCTCCATCCATTACATAGGTCGCTTCTTCCTGTAAAATTACATATAATAATAGTACCGAAAAGATCCTAGAAAGGAATATAAATCTATATCAATAACTGGTACAAAGCTATCCGGTAGCTGCACAGAATGCCATCTCAGACAGTAAAGCATGATCACATAAGTGTCTTAAAAGCAAAACATTAAGCTTTAAATTTGAGCAAAAAATTTGTACACTGCCACAGTCATCATTCATATAAAATTCTTATCGAATTTGTTACTAAATGTGTTAACAATACTCAAAATCCATGAGCGAAAATTTTTGGTAAATTTACAATTTTCGACAAAGCTTAAGGCCCAGTCTCAACGTTCAATATATATCACGAGTCCTTGATCCTAATGAACCTGGCCTGTCCACAGTGGGGGTGGGGGGACCCCCCCCCTTTCCAAATCCCCCCATGTTCGTGAGATTTTCCCCCATGTCCGTCCCCCCACTCGGTCGAATCCCCCCATGTCAACTAATTCCAAAAAATTTTTATGTCTAAAAATTTATGTTTTTTGTTTGCAAATTGTTTTTTAAACATTAATTACCACTATTTATAATGCTAAAATATAGTTTTAGCTTGAAAATACATTCACGGTAGTAAAAATGTATGAAAATATGGAAATTAGTATTTTAAAGCAAAATTTATCTTCCCACTTTTAATTTTCCCCCGAGAATGAACATGGGGACCCCCAAAAGTTCTCCCCCTACTTTTTGGAGGGCTGTGGACAGGCCAGTGAACCCCCGTTTTATTACAATCAACAACAGTGCTCGCGAGAAAAGTGTGCTGCACGTTGAATGTTCGCTCAAAGTTCGTTCGATAACTTCGAAATTAAGTTCAAGACGTGTTCGAAATTTTGGCGTGCTTTTTTAATTTGCTCGAGAGCTGTTCGATGTTTGTTCGAAAAGTGTTCAAGTTTTGTTAGAGGATAAATTTTGTTCGATTTCTGTTCGATGTTGCTTCATTCGAAGGGTGACACTCATTTCTGACGAGTACTGTAGTTGGCACTAGCGCTAAAAGCGGAGACATATGAATTAGCAAGCTTTCAAAAGTTATTCCATAACAAATTTAAATAACATCATAAAGAAGTTTAGAAAACGAAAACTATTTTGTTTTGTACATCCATAGTCATTGCAAAACAATTCAAAAATGTGAGACATCTATAATTCATTACAACAAGGATAATCCAAATCTAACTGGTGAATATAATACGCGCACAAAAATGCACTAGCCACAGATTCAAACAAACCGTCGGAATTAGCAAGCAAAATACTTTTATAAAAATAATGCGAAGACCAATACAAATGCGACAATGAACACTTTTGCATACCGCCTTGTTCACAATGACGATTGCTGAGATCTGCCGTACATCGTGACTATTAGAAATCGATTTGGACAGCTTGTTTGTATCCAATATACCAAGCGACGCTAGAAATGATGGGCTGTTGGCACTATCAACCGCAAACGCATGTATAACTGTACGATTTGTGGTACATGCAAGACCGTTGAGGCTCTTATGGATCCGTTGTCTGGACAGCTCTTGATTCACCAGTAAAGCACTGAGTTTTCTACTTCTATTGTAAGTGGCATTGCTACTACTATTACTTGAACTAAAACGGTTAATACCATCAAGAGAATAAATGAAACTTGACAACAATGCACCAGCACTCTTTGAACAAAAGGCACCGCTGCTAATATAAATATCGTAATTGCAAAGTTGAGCAAGTGAAAGCTTATCACATATTCGTTGATCACGAGAGGCATAATTTTTGGTATGATAGCCATGGTTATAAACATCAATCCATCTGCGTCTAAAAAACTCACATAGATTCATTGAAGGCAACGAATTCGCTTTGTGTTCACTTCGACCGTGAATATGGTCAAAAAGAAAATTATTATCGAATATGTTTATTGGATTACTAATTTTACTATTCACAGTATGTGTAACCCGTGGATTATATTCAGCGCCACTACTCACAATATGCTGTTTGATAAACCCTATATCCTGTGTAGTAGGTCTATCACCAGAGTACACAGACCTCACTCCGTCACAGCGGTGCAGTTCTACTGCACTGTCATCACAGCAAAAGTCTATTAAATCATGAAATGGAATGGTATCAGCTAGCGGCTGACATAGTCGCTGAGAAAGAACAGCCAGTGAATGCTCAAGCGATGGACCTAGAGGTAGCAACGGGCGATTTGAGATAGGCGGATTGTTCGACATACCATCTTCATATTCATATTTCGAGAATTTGGTGCCACCACAATAATAATTTCCCGCCGACGACAGAGGTTTCCGAGCAATATCACAGATATTACGAGCAGAACCAGGATATGACGTCGTTGCGAAATTATACACCGAACGAACAGGATAGTCGACCAAATACTGACAACACGTGTCTACTTGATTAGCTGATCGATAACGAGAAATATTTGCCCGACAAGTTAGCAACGATTCATATAGTGAAACTGAAGCTGAATAGCGTCGACGACTACTAGCAGATATAGAGTTCTCGACATCTACGTTGTTACTACACCATAACGTATCCAACAAGTTACAATCCACGCTGTTGTTGCAATTGTAGTAAGCTAGCAGAGCTTCACGAACCTAAAACAGATACTATTAGTTACGTAAAAGGAAATTCACTTCAAACCAAATTTGCACAATTTGTCGAGAAATAGTATTAAATATTTTGACATAAATTGACGAAACAACAATTTACTAAATAGTATATTCAAAATCAAGCTTCCATTAATCGAACAGTCCATGTCCAATACAGGCTTACTCCTACCACACATGGCATTAAGTATGAATTTTTTAACAATAAAGTACAAAATGTCTTTATCGGTTGCTATAAAATTCTCAGTAAAACATGCCACGCAGTCCTCAAACGAATCTACGTAACAGCGTCGCAATAGATAATCCATAAATGTTAAACTTCTGGTTTCGAAAAGTTTTAAAATTTCGTCTACATAACCTATGATCTCCTGCATAAGGCTACAAGTCTTAGCTTCTTTCATCTGTGAACAATTTTTCTGTGCATCAATACCTTAACCCTCGTCTCAGCTTCTCTTCCGGCAACCTGAAGTAAAGGTTGTGGTCCTATAAACCCAAACAAAGAGCCATTTCTTGCCAGTTCATCAGTCCTCTTGTTTCCTTCTACTCACGAGTGTCCTAGCACCCGCACAAACTCAAGGTTATTTTTACTTCAAAGCTGTTATAGAATTTCTCTACATTTCTTTATCAAATACAACTTAATCTTGTCTGAATTGATGACAAGCAATGATGCCATTATCTGTAAAAATCTTAATATTCTTATTTCTGAGATTTTCCGCCAGAAATTTCTCCGTTGCCTTTTTAACTGCATAAACTTCAGCATGGAATACCGCGGCATATTCTCCCAAAGGTATATGGAGACTGTAATTACTCGTATATATCCCGGCGCCAGTTCTGGTACCAGAACTTGCTTTAATTAGCAAGCCATGAGTGTAACAATAGACGGAGCCCTTAGCTTGGCCTGCAAAACACACGAATCACCCAAAAATATAAGGCAATAATAGGCGGAGAAATAAAATATTGCAGCGTTGGCACCTATGCATTCCAAGGTATCAAAATAAAGTAGTAGAACTATCAGCAACATGCATGTCCGTGTCCAACCTTAACTGGTTATTTAGTAGCGTCCGTAAAATATCTTATCACAGTAAATAAATGGTAGAATGAATTTAAATTAAAACACATTTGAAACAGCGGTTCAAGACTAATATTCATATTGTGTAATCTGTATTAATTCCACATGCTAATTTCGAACTTGCCATTACATTCTCAGTAAGCTTACATCGTAATCATACCTCTGTGAACTTGCTTGTTTCAGGCATCAACGGTAAACGAGGCGTCAAAAGAATGAGTGTTGGTCCGGAATCGATCGCTGTAGAAATAGCATCACTTTTGCTGCCAGATACACTTAGCCATTTAATTACCTAAAGCACGCAACAAAACGGCGCAAGTAGAGCCAAAATCTGTAGTCACTGCAGCAAGTGACAATTATGCACGAGTATACTTAAGGTGACCGCAGCAAGCATCCTATTTTGTAATTTTGATTAAAAATTGTTACGCAACGCTTTTTTTACCTATAGAAATTTGACACAAATCTGTTCGTAAATACATGCTCTGCGATTGAAATCTAAGCATTTTATGTTCGCGAAAATTCAACTAAACTTACCCAAATTTTTCGAATTTGGATTAAACTGGTGATGTTCGCGCGCAGCAGGAGCTTACATATTGGATCGATTTGATTGTGAAGTCACTTTTGTATTAAATTTGTCCGCGAACACTGAATAATCCAAACTTAAATGATTAGGCGCTGGGGAACCAAACTTCGGCAAATTGAAAACGCGAAAATTTTGTTCGAACACAAGGCATAATTTCTGGCAGTTGGATTTGATTTTGCCAATTGTCGGTTAGAGAAAAACCAAATGAACTTCAGCCTTTTTACGTAACAAAGGTTTGCGATTCGATATCGCTTATTACAAAATAGGTTAGTGTATGGGGTCACCTTAAGTTAACTAACGCATTAGGATATAAATTAGGGCAACGCTATAATATTTTACGGCAATTTTAAACATAAAAGTATAATTATTATCCCCTTAGGGCACTTCAAATTCCATAATCATTTTAGCAGACAGATCTAACCACTGACCCATTAATAATGTAGCACGCACGACATGATATATATATTGTCTTATGGCTAAAGTGTTGAATATGTACAGTACTCGCCAAAAATGACCGTCGCATTTCGAGCGAGTCTCGAGCGAGTGGCTCGCTCGAGAATTCGCAACTATTTAAATTAATAGAAAATTCTATTTTTAGAACAAAAGTATTTCGAGCGAGTGTCGAGCGACTCGCGAGCGAGCGACAGTCATTTTTGGCGGGTACTGTAGTTTCGATAACTGCTATGTGTAAGCATAGACACACCGCCAGTTCAATATTATCCATACTGCTTGAATAGTTGATGATTGAATAATTATTGTGGTTGTAATTTGCAAGTGCACAAATGATAAATTATTCTGCAAAATGAGACCAAACAAATATATATCTTGAGCGGTTTATTACTATTTTCATGTGCTTTAAGTATCATGGGTCAATCAAGGAAATCAATTTTAATGGGATATCTATATCAGTTGTTGAGTTACAATAACTAACGTGATTTTTTGCTTTTGCCTCGCGTTTTCAGGGCGGAGATGTTGGAGCCGCGATTCGCACCTAACTAAAACTCACAACTAGAGATTTCAGGTTTACAATTGAGCTATCGCGCGAATCAATTAGTCCCCCAAAGGCGAGTTATGAATGCAAGGCTAAATTCCCAATAACGGGCATCGTCAAATTTCACCACAATCACGGTTAGTAAGAACTCTTCACTTCGCTCCTTTCAGTCACAACACTCAGAATTAAATAAATACTATAAATTTGAGAAAACAATAAATCCGCGGTGGATCTTGTCTAAACAGCGAAAATATACTAAAAAGTTTCTAGAGACGTCAACAGCTGCATTTTTACTGAAATTAAGCTACTTAATGAATGCACCACATACGCTAGTTTACCAGCATTGATATTCCTGCTTACATCATTAAATTGTTTTTCAAGCCAGGACACTAGAGATTTTGCTTTCCAACCATGAATCCAAGGTTTGTAAACCTGAAACAGCGGAAATACGTCGGCTATTAATATTATGACCAATCGGTCAATAAATTATAGTAAATACTACTAGTAACTCGCAAGCGACGATGAAACTAAGCGAGTGTGGATTCATTTTAAGTATTTTGTTTAATCACCTATAACAGCATGGTTTATGAATATATCATCCTAAAACCCCTCTCTTGAACTCTAAACCCATTGAAAACCCTAAAATCTAGTCGATTATAAATCAACAAGGCAAGGCATCTAGTATTTGTGCTGATCGCTAGGTAACCAAACTCTCGTATTCACCCTACCGGAAACCTATACAGACCATGCTTGATGCCTTGCAAGCAATACATAATCAGACAAATGAAAATGTAGACCAGAAAACTTTTGAACCACAAGCCTATGTATAATATAATCCAGTTGTACTCTAAATAGCAAAACCATCGTATCCAGCGTGCTTGATAATAGGTGATGATTGCAATGTCAAAACAAGCAATAACACGACGAAATCTTAAAAATCGCTATTTCTGGCAAAGGGGTGCTTCTCACAGATAAGTTGTAACCAGCAAAGTTGTAGATATCGATGAGCTGATTCTGGCTATTTTTGGATGCGGAGCCGGTGTCGCGAGATACGGATGCGAAAAACTGTTACCCATATGGCAAATTGGTCAAAGAACACATAAAACCTGTTTTTGTGAACCCTGAAGATGGGACCGATGCTGTTGCGCGTTCAACTAATGGAAACATCTTCGTCACTTTTGCTATCGAATAAAAAAATTTACAGAAATCCATTTGAACACGAGTTATAAATGACAGAAACAGACAAAAAAGAAATTTTCAGACTCCGCTCGCTCTGTTTAAACAAGCATGTTTAGTTGCAGTAGGAAATATGTGGAATGGAAATTGGACGAAATTTCGTTGATCTAAAATCAATCAATTTTGGGACATATACCTGGCGGGCCCGTGTGCAAGAATATACAGAAAAGACGATGTATTACAATGTTGCTCCATTAGTACACATTTGGAGCAACAACCTATCACAATAAACAGCTATGAACACTAGTTTTGCTCACACAGTTCATCATACTTGAACAACGACGTAATACTCAGTATTTCTTCATATTATTTGCGTCATTTGTTTTCCAAAAATTTCCGAATTACAGTGTTGTGTCACCATAAACAGCGATACTGGCTGCAAACGGCAGAGTACTGGTTAGTTTTTAAAAAATTCTTGGTTTTATTGGAACAAAACTGTTTTCTAGAAGGTTAGATTGGCATAAGGTTAATTTTTAATAAAAATCCCAGAATTTCTGCAAACCTAGAAAATCAGTCTACTTTCAGCACTATTTTGTTTTCTAAAATTATGTTAAAGTAATCTCCTAATTAATGTTTCACAAAAACACTACAAGTTTTCAACTTAACGCCTAATTTAGAAGTTACTTACAGTCATGGAATTTTTGGAAATACATTCTTCCGGATAAGCAAAACCATTTCGCAAGAGCGTCCAAGAGAATAAAAGTTACATAAAGCCCTAGTAAGAAACTGCAGTTTGAAACACAATTTGCGCTTACAATGTCGAGAATATTTTGTCTCACAACAACTTGTTAAAAATTAATTAAGATGGTTCTCAAAACAAAAATAAATCAAGGAAACAATCTGAACAAGAGTTAGAAGTAATTACTGAAAACACATAAACATATGAATTTGTAATTTCACTCAAAAACAAGGGATCCTAAAAATTCCCACATTTCGGAAATTGAAGACAGGCTATTTTGATCAATTTATTAATACGCTGCAAAAATTAGAAATATTGGACAAAAATCATCAGACGTACGGTCCCAACCAAAGAAAAGTGCAGTTGAAATCAACCAAAATTACAAAAGCTCGAAATTTCTTTTAATCGAAATAGACCGACTTTTCTTTTAAAATAATTTTATAAATTTGAAATTGATTTAGTTGCGCCAAAATTGACATAGATTAAAATAGTAGATCCTTTAATCGAAATCGATCGACTGTTTTGCACTGGCCTTTGCTGTAATTAGGGGTTTGTTAATATTCGTGAGAATGCCATGCACTAGCAAACGCCAGTACTAAAATAGAGTTCGTTATTTCAACAGCTGCCGTGTTCATAGATCTTTAGCGATCGAAATATCCCATAGGCCATAACGATGTGCAAGATAACATAAATTCTACTCACGTTAAAGGCATCACGTTTCTTCAGTGAAAATAATCTCGACTCTCCACTAAGTGTAAGGTTAAATTGAACACTTAGGTCTCGATCAATTATCAAACCAAACTGGCATCGTTCTCGTTGAGGATCTAAATAAATATTAGTGCCGCATTCATAAAATCAAATATTGGAGAATCAAACAAACTACTTATAAATTAACAAAACTGTTTAATAAATATAACAGAAAACCTTCCAATACAACCCAAAATTTTATCTGCACTTTATCCTAGGTAATATATACCAAATAATATTAATTCGATAAAAAGTAAATTTGATTTCTTTTGCCTTTTAGCTCATATAATATTTTCTGTTTACCATATGTTATATAAAGTAATCGCGATTGCTTTATTCTAAATCTTATGACATAGTTTTATCAATTTAATGAATTTGGATGTGTATGTTTTTAAAAAAACTTCAATGTTAAAGATCAGCGTCACAGCATGACGGTGTTTTGATGCTACCAGTTACCCGGTATCCAGGATACAGCACTCGGATCCAAAACACCGACTGCTTTTGCTATATCGATATTTCAGTCAGAGCAAGCGAATTAACGCTGAATCCTATAAATACATAGCATACACACCATCATACCGGATCTTTTTCTAAATCATGAAACAATCAGGTAGCATCACTACAAAATGGAACTGTCTTAAAGCAGATAAAGTAAAATTAGACTGACCCAGTTTCGATCACCCGCTTGTTTTCACCGTAAGCACTATCCAGAGCAAATAGAAAAAAATAAAGTGAATTACTTGAAAAGCAGTAAAGTAACAGTAAATTAAATCGGATATAAATTCAAAATTAGATATATCCACATGCTCTTCTAAGTTGTAGGTTAGGATGACAGTCACGTAGAAATCGCCAACAGAGTATGACATGGAACTCCAAATCACAACGTATATCACAAACAATGAAAATAACATAATGAAGAATAATGCATTTGAACACAAATTGGAAAATTAACACATAGTGTACCTAGTTTTGACTGATTTTACATTACCATTTCATTTGGCAAATTTCATTGTAAAATATTTAATTCCGGAATGGACTGCTGGATGTGATTGTTAAATTTCTTTCCAGTGAATGAGTTCACATATACGTAATTACAAGTGCAGAGTTTGTATATACACATATATCGGCTTGTTGGAGAGCACATGTTGAACAACCCTCTATTTTAATGCAAAATCTGATGAAATTTTTATATCGTCTTCTACAACTTAATGGTGAATGGATCGATTTCGCCCATATTTTAACTGTTAGTCATCTTGATCACTTTCGGTGTTATCGCTAGACAAGTACTCGTACGCATATGTCACTAATGTCAATGGTCATGTCGCATTATTTTGTAAAACCACAATTATTTTCATTTCAAAGGGCGGAAGACACACCACGACGAAGCATCCCGTTCCACCAAATTTATATAGGCAAATAATATATATCACCTTGCCATCCCCATTACGTTTGAAATACATGTATGTATAATGGTGTATGAAATTACATACCTTTTTCTAATGCTTTCAGACTTGCCATATGAAAACTGCGATATCCCACTGGATCCTCGGACACACCGCTTCGATGATAGAAATCAAAATACCCGATAATGCTATGCTAGAAATATATTATTTTTACACGATTAGTATAAAAGTTTCAGCGCTTAACTTCAAAATACTAGTTGTTATTATACTAGTATCTTGCCTTATCGCCAAGATGGTTAATTCTGGGTGTTGAATATGTAATTTAGAGAGGTGTACACAGCTATATTGAGCATTAGGCTACAAAATGAGGCACCAAATATTAGCCATCTTGCTCGAATAGTTGAGAAGATATACCATATTATTGTGCTCACAATATGCAAGTACGAGAAGACATATTGCTCTGCAAAATGAGACCAAAAACACCCATATTGCTCGAGTGGTAGCTGGTGAGTAGTGCAGGCGAGCTCAATAGCAATGCACCGCACATAGTTATATAAAGTTATGTTTCTGAACAAAAAGAGTACCCGCGGCCAAGTCGCTCTAGTAGTTGAGAAGATATGACCAATCTAGTGTCTTCTGTACCCCAAGGGCCGATTTAAAAACCAATCTTGATGCAACCCTGCCTGGCAGGTGAGGTCAATATCCACGCATCGCAGAATGGTATACAAAGCTTTGTTTTCCGAACAAAATGAGCTTAACCGCGGCCTAATCGCTCCTAATCTCCGGCTACGGAGATTGTGATCAATTTAGCCAATCAATCCTAAGGGCTATTTAAACCCCATTTTGATGCCCTGGTAGGTGACATTAATAGCAACACACCGCACAAACCTATACACAACTTTGTTCAGAACATAAATAGGCCAACCGCGACCGAAGCACACCGGCGGTTGAGGATATATGACCAATTTAGTGTATTCGGGATAACGAGGGCTCATTTGAAAACCTATTTTGAGCCACCGCTTGAACATAAGTGACCTCGGAAACAATACGCTCCACATGGATTTACCGAGCTAAATGAGCTATGAACAAAATAAGCGTAATGAGTCATAACGTGTTTTGGCGGGACTCTTAGGAACCCTACAGGACACCCTTTTCCGGGGAAGGGAGTGGGAATAGATTTTTGCGTCCAATTAAAGAACAGATTTCATGCTTTCAAATGAGCTATTGCGCGACACCTGATCTGCCAATCGGAGCTTCAGTTATGCGTGTGACACCAAAAAACCACAAACATCGCGACATTTCGCAGGCCTGACCAATGAGAAGTCTTCGTTGACACTCTGAATTAAATAAAATTTGTTTTGGTACAAAAGCGATTATGTGAAATTCCTAGATGCATGTGGACTTTTGGCAACATTCACTCCGAAAATTTAGCTCTATCGATCGAACCGTTCTCCGTTTAAAGGAACACACAATAAGCTTTATAATAACCTAGATAGGCAAAACTTCAATATATATTTATTTCACCAACAGTGTTGCCGACAATTTGGCATCAACTAAACGACAAATTGAGAACACCACAAATTTTATAATGGGCTGACTGCCAACCAAGCGATACAGGGCTTAAAGCAACTGATGAATACTAATTTGAGACAAATGTAAGTTTCGGCAAAAAAGCAACAAAAACTATTCTGTACAATCATAGCACTGGTTTTTTAAATTTTAATTTTGTAACTAAAAAAGTCATGGATACTGGAAACCAGTATAAACATGTATGGTCAGATGGGGCAAGGATGACACTTCTAGAAAGGCGGGGCACGGGTGACGCCACACCGAGTAGTAGGTAGCATAGAAAACCGATATTGCAATATTAAACAATAGAACACCTCTTTGTCTATGTACCATATCATACGATCCAAGTTTGGCGTATAACCCTTGGGTAGACAGCAATAAACAGGGGTGGATAGATTATTTCCCGTTTTTCAAACGGATGCAAAAGTGGGAAGAAGCGACTTGTGCATACCAGTCAGGGCATCACCAAGGCGACAATGCGACACTGGAGCCGAGGCTACTTATAATCGATAGTTATGTTTCACATTTATGGCTCACTACGCTCAAATAAGCACGTGGTCAAAATGTCCACACGGTGATGTTACAACCACTGTTGCTACCCCTTGGATGTGGGTTGTTTTAAGCCGATCAAAGATCTCTGGAAAGCCAAATTAACGGACCGCTTGAAGACGAATCGACATAAAATGAGTAAAGCGGAATTCGAGTTGCAGTTGCCAACAATATGGCCTAACGCCATGACGGAGAAAAGCATCAAACCTGGTTTTGTGAATTCTGGAATTTGTAATAACGATAGGACTAGGCCAAACCGAGAAGCATAGCCGGCCCATCGTTTCAGTCCTGTTTTGGTCAAGAAGTATGAAAAACGGTTGGTTGATCGCAGGCCGCCAATCACTGCCAAAATGTTTTCAACTACCATTGCTTCCGCCGATACGACTGCAGTTGTTGTGATTGCTGGACAACAGCCCACTGCTGAGACGGCAGGTATGCCGATCTCAATGTCAGTGACGAGGCATCAGGAAGCAGCAGTGGGATACCGCCAATCGCACAAAGCATCAGTCGCGGGTCGGCGATTAGCGAACGAGAACAGATTCCGACTTCGTCAGTCAGCGCTCAGTCCACGCCGCCTCTCCCTGTGCGGCCGGGGGGCACGTACTATTGGGTTACCGACGCTGATGCTGAGCAAGTGCCTGAAAGTGCCGAAATTGTATCAGGATCTGCTCTTTCAAAAAGCAGTCATTGCTGCCATGCATAAGCATAAAGCAGTTGTCGTGCCAGCTACACAAGCCAAACGACGCAAACTTGTGAACCCACACGGAGAACTTATTACATCTGACGAAATGTTTGAAGCAGCACAGGCAAAATTGGATGCAGCGGATAAGAAGCGCGAAAAATTCCGAAAATGGAAGGAAGAGAGAGCTGGCAAGGGAAAACAACTCGATCTAACGTCGAAATTTAAGCGAAAGCAGTTCAAGAGAACACTTCCGAGTTCGAATGAAAGGTCTGAAGAAAGCGAAGATAACGGCGATGGCACAGACGAATCCGGTAGCGACGATTATAATGTCGGGCAAGTAGGGAACCAAAGCACCCACTTCGTCGGTGAAATCAATCCAAGAGTGCAGGTAATACAAAAGTCTTCACGATGTTTGTGATTACGTTACGAAAAATGTCGACGACGCAATAATTGGGCAATGGTTCGCCGGTGTATGGCGCAATGGCAGTGTAAAAACCGGCTCTATACATTGGTAAATGCACACGTCGAATCGCGATAGCAGTCAACAATGTCAATGTCACATCCTACGTTGAATTGGATTGTGTGAAAGCACACAGCACCGTTTTAGAAGAATTGTTTGAGTATCCAGCCGACACGATATGGACACCTTCTGACTACAATATCGTAGCAGGACTGATCGCCGTAGTATCAAAATCGCGAGTCGCTGGAATTGTTGACAAGTTCAACGTCCCCGACTATGAAACGGTTCTGACGATGTTCGATAAGGCAAAAAACTTCACCGACTGGTAGAGGCTATTCATCTCTTTGGAGATGAGTACAAACATGCTATGCCTAAGGGTTCTAATGGCAGTAGTCACGAGAACTAAAATTCATGACGATTATCAACTTTTGTAATTATTTTTTGACAATCTCAACAATTATTTCGTTTCTTTTCTATTTTGTATTTTCGCCATTGAACTAAGCAAATCGATTGTTCACATATCGAATGCGTCGTTCATTGCTGCAAAGTGATTTCACATAATGGTAATTGCTTTCATTTATATTAATCATTTGATTCATGTCTCTACAACTATATAATGACAGTTAGGTCAGCGCAGTCGAACCTTGCTAAAACTTTTAACAAAATTTGTTAAGTGACATGGTTGCCGCACTCGTGGTGTCACTCTAGCCCTAATATGAGAGGCAAGGGTGGCACTGGGCAAACGGTATTCCTGCTCCGCTATACTAGACAAAACCTTTAAAAGTTTCAATGCAGGCAGTGCTTATTATAATTTTGAGCTGACTGTGCACCTTTGTTGTCACAATAATTTTTTATTCATTATCAATAATATTATTATTCCTGCAACCAGATTTCATAAGTGACTGAGTACATGCATATATATAGAATTGACTTCTGCGCCTGATATACTGATTACCGGAACCGCCCGTTTAAACCGGATCCGGAACCTAGTCTTCGAAACTTATATAAGTAAAACAGATGAAGGAAGAAATGAAGGTGCAGATGATTTAAAATGTAGTAAAATAACTTTTATATTAAACTTAATGTATTTCGATGATATTACTGCCTCTCTGGAATGTTGGGGAGACTGAGGAAGCTAATAACATTTATTTACCGATACATATGTCGTTTTTGGATACCCAGAGCAAAGAAATGCCTTCCACTGTATGGCCTAGCATAAGTTGCGTCAAATTTAATGTGCTTCTAACACATGGAGCGTAGACTAAACACTTTCGCTCTGTCTCCAACCGCCCCTTTTACTGGACATACGTTTGCTACTTGGTATTCCGTAGAAAATTTGAAATTATTGGTTTATATGGTTCCAAAAGAATATAAAAGACGGTATACAATAATTTTCTGGTCAGTAGTCAGAGACAATATTTAGGCTACCGTTCATTAATTAGTGCCCCACAACTAGATGACCATGATAATGACTTTATGACCAGAATGCTTTAAATGATACAAAATGTGATACTGCTCGCACAGTTTCAATAAGTACAGTTCATTACCAAGAATGCATTTTCTGTCTGCGTGGTACACATGTTGCTTTACTTCAATGTAGACTAATGTACAAGGTTTATAAACGTACCGGCTGGTGCTTGACGCAATTTATGTTAGCCCATCTTACAACTAAGTACTGCTAAATAACCGATACTCTGATACCGAGTTGCACCGGTTTAATACTGATATACAACGCAGACTTCTGAATGGGTAAAATAGCAGCTACAAGCATCGATTTGGCTTTGTTTTGTTGACATACTCCTACAGGGTCAAGATAAAAAAATTCCTACTGAAATTATATGTCCTACTTACGTTTCACAGAGCAATTTGCTGAGTTAATCTTTTCTTTTGTTGTCATGAATATGTTACATGTTTTGACCACAAGCTGAAGCAAAAATGTGATAAACTTTTTTAATCAGATTTCCGGTTCCGGTATGGTTTTTGCCTTTTGCCGGAACCACAACACGATTATTGCCGGAACCGGAATTCCAGTTACTCCGTGCTAATAATGTATTCTGACCTGGCTATTTAATACAGAAACCAGTTCAGTAGGTTATCGGTCATGATAATATATACCTGAGCCATCTGTGTAACAATTACACAGCAGATAAACACCCTGTGGTTCTGTGCCCACTCTGTCGCGCATATTGCTACCACGCATATACAATGGTTTTTATCATATTCAGCAACAATAAAAATCTCTAGACGCACTATATGAACATACCAACATATTTATTACATCTATAATATAAAAGCGACAAAATTTTACTATTTTTGGTGGCAAAGTTAAATGTTCTGTGCTAAAATTTAGCCAAATTTTAACATGGCACAGTGCGCCAAGGTTAGCAACATACCCAGTCTTAAGATAATAATATAACAACATGTTCGACTAGTTTAAATAACCCCGCAATCCTTTCATTTATCATCAACATGCAATAAACTTACCTTGTCAAATTTTTGAAAATTTTACAGTTTTGGTGTATTTTTAAACATTGGTTCACAACTCGAAAACAGGGTGCTCAAACAAAAATGTAAATAAGAATAGAGGATTGTGAGGTTTCGCTATTTTTCGATCCGATGCCTCTGGCAAGAGTTACATTCTAAAATACTGGAAGATTTCAAATGCCCAAAATCAAAAAGTCCCCAATTCGTGCAGGATTTGCAAGAATTAGAAAATCATTGGAGCATCGCAAACAGAAAGCTAGATGCACAGCTACATTGTATTACGTGGCGAATAAAAAAATTGAGAACAAGCACCAATCTGGTTAGTGTTATGCCACAAACAGACAGAGATTAAAGCTATTTTTGTCAAAATTTATTTGGAAAAAATTACGCTCACAAGATTTTAATAATGATTTGGAAAAAAGGATATTTTAATAGGTAGCATGTTTGTCTGTACATGTACATTTCGATTATATACGATTTTAGCGCAAATTAAATTTCAAATTTGTAAAATTTCAATTTAACGAAATGTCAATTGATCGTGATTAAACGAAATTTCGATAAATTGCAATTTCGATTGGACCTATTTTAGACTACGCCTATTTACAGCACTCTCAAATTTTGGAAAAACTAAAAACCAAAATAATAACAGCTTACAAAAAATTGCACATCGCTTACATCTTTTTGAACAATAAACTCTTCCACTTCAGAAACCGAGTGAAGAACTGTTATTGAATTCATGACTTCTTCAAGAAATCTGCAACAAATATGTTGTCCTACGTGCAGCAAGCGTTATTGACGAAAATGTTAAAAGGACGTATTACTTTTCACCCATTTTATCTGCAATGCAAAAATATTACAAACGGTTGTTTGTATTTTATGTAGTTTGCAACGCTGCACTTCTAGGAACTATCATTCTAACCTTTTTCAATTATTATATTGGGTCAAGATTTTGTATGTTAAACAAGGAATTTCCGTAACGCGTTCGAACTAAAAAACTCTGCCCACAGAAGTTTTCACTACAGATAGTGCTACATCAACTTCAACATGGCTACTAGATGTGTGATATGCAATCAAAAACTTTTAATCCTTCGTTTTGTGAAACAACAAATTAAAGCAATTTATTGCGGGACGAAATGCCCGACAAAAATAAACGATCTGCAACGCAAGTTATAAGACAATGTTTCAAGCAGTGTTTAATGAATGATACAATGATGTATTCTAATATGATAACAAAACAAATATTCTGTTATCGATTTTATCGTATTTTACTGTTTCATGCAAAACATCCAGTAAAGCTTTTATTTTCTTAACGAAGAATAATTATTGCTTTTCATATGGTAAAATTTGGAGTCCAGCACGAGTATCTAATGTCTTTCTAATCGATTCCATTGGTTTTGGGTCAATGCACCTGATTTACAGAATATTGTCAGTCTCCAGTAGTTTGGTACATGGTATAAAAAATAACTATAATGTAGGTTCTTCGGCATGCTGAATACGGTGGTTCGGTTATATAGGGACCAGCAAGTATATTCAATGTCTTTTCAAACGCTTTCAGTGTGTTTAGGTTCAATGAACCCAATTTCCAGAATATAGCATGTCTTCAATGACTTGGTTTATGTACTGCGTGCAGTGCATAAACAACTCACTATAAAGGTTTTTCGGTAGGCTGAATACAATGGTGTGGTAATTTATAGACCAGCATAAAATACAGTACGCGCCAGAAATGTGTGCCCCATTTCGGGCGAATCGCTCACTCGAGATTTCGTAACTATTTAAATTAATTCTATTTTTAGAACAAATAATTTATTTCGAGCGAGTCGAGGGCTAGTTTATGGAATTATATTTAAATAGGTTTTAAAATGTACCAACGAGACCAAAAATAGACGAAAACTACCATCTATCCATCACCAATAAAAGCAATGGATCTCTTTGGTATTATTTTGTTGATCTGCATATGTTGCGTTACTGTCGTAGTGGTTACCTATGTTGCAAAATACACTCAGATTACAAAAACTTGGCATCCAAAAGTTCCTAAATTAATATTTGAACCATGTCATGTACAGCATCAAATATTTTTATTTCATACATGTTACAGGACAAAATAAAGGTAAAGTTGCGTAGCCAATTCGTTAATATCAAATGTTCAGCATATTTCATGCATTAGTGCGTTGAGGTGTAATGATTGTGGGGAAAAAACTGCTGTGATTCGCCTTTTGAGAAAATATATTCTTCCAAGAAACTAGCTCCCTATCTCAAGACTATGCTGAAGTTACATTTATTCATTACGACTAAAATCTCGTTAATGCGTTTGGCTTACACGCCAATGAAATTTAATCAAACATCCGTTGCTGACTAAAAGTTGTAACATGCAACTACTGGATTTTTATTGAAGTGTACAGTACATCCTACACATGACCGATGTTCGCATGATGCTTTCTCACCGGAAAAGACACTAATTTCTGACGCATATTTTGCTTAACTAATGGGCCATTCAGGAATACTGTTTGTGCTGTTTACAGTCATGTTGGTGAATAACTTGTTCAACCCCGGACAAAATTTTATATGCGACCACTTCCAATTCGCGCTCTCGGTGCACATACCATGTGGCAAGTCTGGTGTATATTTAAAGCCAGGTGTCCCGTCCTGTTAAACCTTTGAATCATAAACAACAGAATAACGGCAATAACTAACCATGATGCATTACATAAACACTAAATTAAAGCACATTTTCCTGTTTCACTGCGTTTGAAGAAGTGTTATTTTTTGCAACATTTGATTTTATTATCTTTAGCAATATACACTCTAGAATTCTACTGCACACAATGCTAAATCAGAAAATTCTTCGTTGTGCATAGTATTTTTCATTTAACTCTACGCGAGATTATTTTACTAAAAAACTGCAGTTATAAATTTTGCTTTGAGATAAAGAATGTTTTTAAAGAACCGTATACAACATACATTTCGATTACTTTTAAATTTATTAGCAATCCAAGCCACCCCACTAGGCGATGCTTATAGTTCGCTGTACAGAAACAGTACAGACTCGTCCATGTTGCTTGAACGATTATGATGATACAACGTAAAAGTTTAGTGCATTATTTATAAGTAACGAAAGCGCAAACATAAGACATAAACAACCACGATAGCAGCGTCATGCCTTTGCTAAACGGTGTGTTTCAACCGCGGCACAAAATGTGCACAAGATCACCTATATATCTCCGTGGATCTCGGCTATGGAAATATAGACGTTATGGTGAATTTTGGATTTAATGGGTTCAATATGAAACCTTTCATTATCTAACTCTATAAAATAGGGGTAACCAAAGATACAACACATCACTGAGCTAATCGTCATCCATACAACTGCATCGGTTACAATAGATACGACCATTGTCGTAATATTTCGAGTTTAGGTTTCATTTAAGAAAACTACGTAGACCTTAAAATAGAACATTTTAGGCACATAACCGTCATACCAACGTTTCTCACACAGCTAAAAGAGCGCTAGAAAATATCCCATTATTACCCATATTTCCAATAGGTTAAGGAGAAAATGACCTATTTCCTGTATTTCGGATCTCATGGACCCATTTGAAAACCATTTCCACCTTTAACGAAATACAGGCTGGATGTTGAGTAAAAAGAACCCTTCACAAATATGGGGTTTGACTAAAAATACGCAAAAACCCGGGAAACTTGCTAATGAAAAGTTAATTGTAATTTCAAATCAAAATCGGTACAGCAACTGTGTTGTCCACATCTTTCCGAAAGTGGGGGACTTCGGAAGGGGAAAACTGTGTTCATTCTCTGACAAATAAAAAAAGCGGGGCAAACAAAATTATGTTCTACATGTTCAATATTTCCATATTTTCAAATACTTGTACTGTTGGACAAATATTTTCAGAATATAAAAATGCGTTTTATCATTAGAAATAGTAATATTTAATACTTAGAAATATTTACTACACAAAAATATGATTTCACAGACATTATTATAGTTTAGTTGAGTAGTGAGTATCTGCGGAGTTAGGAGGGGCGGCTGGGCGAATGCGAGGGGATTTCAAAAATGGCGAGTCCCACAGTGGACAGGAAAGAACAAAAGGCTCTACAGCAGAACAAAATCGAATAAAAAATAAAACAATAATCAATTTGACCGTAATGATAATACTACAGGTACGATATACGTTAACCTCTCTAGATCTTGAGAAAATCAAGATTGACTTATGAACTACCAAAAAAAACAATAAAATTCGATGCGTACCTGAACATATAGTCTGCTTTTACAATACCGGTATAGAATATATCGTATGGACCACCCCAATAAAGAGCAAATACCGGATACGAATACATACGATAGCTTCGACGACACAGTCCTTTAGGATACCAACAATTTACCCCGTGAAACTTTATCTGAAAATAATATTGGTAAAAGATGTCTTATTGGCATTTATATACAAAATTTTTCATTTACAGTTCGCAGGTACCCTTGACTAGCAGGGACAAAATGCCCTTTACGGAATGAAAAAGAAACCCCAAAAATGTTATTGGAAAAATATATTAGGTAATGCGTGCTTAATTGGCTATGTGAAATAGCGTTGGCGGGGAAAAGTGGTCTTACACTTTTGATGAAATACCGAGGTTTATGCGTTACAGCAATGGTTTTGCTTTGAAAATACATTTATTTATTTAATGAACTGAAGACATGTCGTTGGCCGTCGTGGAAAAATGCTTTATTGTTTTAGTCACTTTAGTACAATGTTATATGGTGTGTTGGGCTTGGTGTACTATACTGTGATAGGTCACTGCGGTGGAAAAATGCGCTTTTCAACGTGAAAATGTTTTGCAATCAAGATAGAAAAAAATTTTGAAAGTAGTGGATATATTACCCGTGATCATGTTCCCCTATCTTTCACTTTATCACAAAACCAGTAAATGATTTGTATGATAATGTTTACAGGAAACTACAACAGAAAGTGTGCACGGACGTCCTGCATTTGAGTGATATTTCACTTTCATAAACACTGTATATGTCCCGGCTCCTGTTTGAAGCCCTTAAATTAATGTTGGCTGAGCAAATTAGTGCTTGCGTGATAGATACTAGGTAGGAAAAGATAAATTTTATTTTTTGGGTCGCATAACTATGCTTTTGGCTCTTCAAAATACGTTAATTTATAAACCAAAATGGCCAAATATCGCTGTCAGCTCCTGTTAGAAACCGTTCAATTAAGTTTAACTGGTAAATTATTGTTTGGGCGACAGATACTAGGAGGCCGGGGAAGGTCGAGTTTATTTTTTGGACAGCCTAACTATAATTTGGGCTCTTAAGTACCCTAAGTTATTCCCAAAATTTTAAAATTTCGCTATTACCTCCTGTTTGAAACCCTTAAATTAATTTTGGCTGGCAACTTGGTGTTTGGATGACAGATTCTAGATCGGGGAAGGTCAAATTTATTTTTTGGACAGCTTAAATATTATGGTGGCTCTTGTAGCACCAAATATCCCTTATTTATCCCCAAAATTGTCAAGTTTCGCTGTCAACTCCTGCCTGAAGCCATTAAATTAATTTTTGGTTAAGTAAATTTATGTTTGGGTGACAGATATTATGTCGGAGAATGTCAAGCCTATTTTTTGGGCAGCTTAAATATCCTTTTGGCTCTTCTAGCCCCAAAAATCTTTAATTTATTTTCAAAATTGCCAAGTTTCGCTGTCAGCTCCTGCTTGAAGCCACTAAATTAATTTTGGCTGGACAAATTAATGTTGGGTGACATATACTAAGTTCGGGAAGTCAAGTTTATTTTTTGGATAGCCTAACTTACTATAATTCTGGCTCAGGAATACCCTGATTTGCCTCCAAAATGACCAAATGTCATTTTCACGTGCGGTTTGAAGCCTCCGAATTAATTTTGGCTGGAAAATTGGTGTTGGGTGACAGATTCTAGGTCAGGGAAGGTCAAGTTTGTTTTTGGATAGCCTATGATTTTGGGTCCAGAATACCCTAACTTACCGATGTTCGTTGTCAGCTGCCGTTTAAAACCCTTAAATTAATTTTGGCTGGGCAAATTGGTATTCTTATGACAGATACTAGGTCGGGTTAACTGTATTTTGCGTTGTTAATAAAATTTTATGTACCTCTAGACCGCTCTTTGACATACAAATGTCAGTACTGTTAATGACTTGCTATAATGTGTGTGAATTTTTTCCTGTTCAAGCAATGTATCTATATAAGTAAAGGTCTCAAACAGTTTGTTTTGATGTGCGCAATAAACGGGCCCGTCGCTTCGCGTTTGCGAAATAAAAAACATAAACAAGGCGACATAAAATCATCGTTAATCACCAAATAACGTTATATAACACATGTATTTTTGTTGCTTTAATTTGTTTGTTGCTGCTCTCTGCAAAAAGTATGAGGTACAAATAGCCTTTTGTAAAATTGCCTAACATTTGCAATGCACAAAAGAGAACATTGGGATTTTAGATGCCTCCTTGGCACATAGTATTTACGAGAAAGTTTATATTATCTACAGTTTTTGGTTCTGCTGTATTTTAAGCAAATATAAAATTTGTTGTTAGCCAGATTTCTTATTTATCACTCGACAAACAATTATGTTGCACGTGAGTCCGCATCAGGTGCGTACAACTGGGTTGTTATGCCAAGCCAGTCGATCGTCTTAAAAGCTCTGTCCTATGGAAAAATTTGCACGAACACTTGTCTTCGTGAACGCGATTTCTGGTTGTCAGTCGCATGGCGTTGGTCACGATCTGTGTTTTACTATTGAGTGTCGCTATTTACTGATCACGTACACTGGAAGCTATGATTTTTGACTCCTTCAATTCTCCTACCATTCTAATTTACCCCAAACTAGCCAAAGTTTGATGATCTAAGTCTTGGATCTTGCCTCTTGTAGCCAGCAATTGTAGTAAAAACTTTCATTTTTTTGGGAAAAATGACATAATACTAGTTGGGAAAAATGCCCTTTACGGCGTGAAAAAATAAACTTCTGAAAAATGTTACTGGAAAAATATAACGTTACGTAATGCGTATTAATTGGCTATGTGAAACATGGTTGTGGGTGAAAAATGTTCTTACGCTAATAATGAAATACCGAGGTGTTACGGCAATGGTTTTGCTTTCAAAAATGCATTTATTTGCTTAATAAAGTGGAGACATGTCGTTGGTCGTTGCGGTGCAAAAGTGCTCTGTTTCACTTTGGCACGATGTTCTATAGTGTGTTGGGCTTGATGCACTGCAGTTTACAAGGTCAATTCGGTATCAATACGCGTTTTTGAGCAGGAAAAGGTTTTGCATTGAAGATAAAAACATTTTGAAACTAGTGGATAGATTACCCCTAATTTTGTGCCATTATCTTTCTCTGTATCATAAAACCAGTAATTAATGTGTATGGTAATGTTTATAGGAAACTACAACAGAAAGTGTAGCGGGATGCAGCGCCTGACCGATATTTCACTTTTATAAAACTTGTATATGTTCCCCAAGCACAACACTTCGCAGTCAAAACAAATTGTGATGCAATGTTAGTAGTATAGGGGGAGCAGTTGGACCCCAGGTTCGCGGTTGGTGGAGCGGTGGAGCAGAGTATGACCTTGAAACTGCGTCGTGTGTAATTAGTGTGAGTGTTGTAGTGTGTTTGTTTGTAGGATTGAGTATCAGGCCTTGAGCTCCACAGTTTCAATGTAGTAACATGTGTTAAACCAACTTACTCTAACGCCAGTATATATATAGAAAATTTTGAAGTTATGTTAAATTTACTCAAGTTTCATGACACACACGCTTAGAAATTTTTAAAAATTAGACCACCCATGCCGCCAATTAGTTTAGACAAGTTATAGCAAGTTTACTAAACCTAATATGTGTTATGGATAATAGATATCGTCGATTATATGCAATAGTAATAAATCTGTTGTTTTAAATAAATATTGTAAGGTTATACATGTTTTATGATTAGAAAACTGTCAAGATTGTGCAGTGTGAAAGTTTTAATACTTGAAAAGATACTCAGTTAACAAAATCTTATCTTTAATTTTTATAAAATACATTCTTCCGGTAGTGTTTGAAACCTTATCTCATTATGTGATCTAAGACAATCACGCAATAACTGTTTCCAGTTGGCAATACTAATTTGGCATTTACACTTTAAATTAAAAGCACCTTGCTCATGTACAATAGATGTCTTTCAACGCCGAATATTTTCTGAATCGTATCTTATTATAAATCTTTGTTACATGTTTTTATAGTTCATAAAGTTAACGATAAACGATCAAATTTCTATATACTATACTACTTCTTTTTTGGTCAAGTCATGGATATATTACTTCATACAATTTCTAACCACCTTGGTCTTAGTGTGGTCAATTCCTCGAACTTAGTATAGTCTCTTTTACTGCCATTACTCATTAACAGTTGTATTGGTTTTCAAAACAATTTTAACCAATCCATTTTAACCACTTATTGTGTCCTTCAGTTAGGACCAAAGTTTTTGATCAACCTGTTTGTTCCCTTTGGTTGACAAGCATCGAACAGACACAATGATAAACTTATTCTTTAGTCGTTCACTAAGATTACTTCGAGGTCACGCGTCAACAGTTAGTAATTAATGCCTCCAGCAACCTAGGGTGGAAACTTAGACGGTACCTTCCAAGTCTGGTCGGGTCGGTCCGGTAATCCAAACCTTATGGTACCTCTGCTCTATGTTACCAACAATTTTCTAATTTAACATATTTTAGTGGTTTCTATATTGCAATTGGCATAAACTACTATGGTAACTTACTGTTAAAGTTTCCATTCCTGTTCAAATTAAAAGTCAAAATGGTAAGATATTTCTGACTTAATTTATTGATATATTTATAATTGCCACTTATTATTGTTTTTATTTACCAATAACTAAGAATAAGACATACAAAGCGCCTGAAGTGACGAGATCTCAACTACCGCACATTGCTGAGCTATATTTAGAAAATTTACTTAATTATAGCTATCTGATTTTAAATGTTTCTGTTATGTTAAAACAGTGGAACCAAAACATTAAACGTGTTAAATAATCCTGTAAGGCCGTCGTTCGCAATCAGCAAGTAGGAACTCTATATCCATTATCTAATTGGACGCCTCTGAGAAAATCTATTATTCAACATATCCGGAAACTCCATACGACCAAAATCACTAAGTACTAAATCGACAGCTCATTTTGTGTTTTCGATCAGAAAGAATGCGGTTGGGGCATTAGTTTTAACAGAATTGTAAATTCGATATCATAGGGCGTCTAATAAAAATGTTTTTTTCAAATCCAAATATCCTGTAATGAGTTATAGATACCACTGAAAAAGATTTTGAAAAAATTTAACTCGCTAGATTTCAACTGTAGGCTATAACATTAAACGGGATAAGCAATCAAAAAACGACTAAAATGAATTTGTTCAATATCTAATGTTCATTATGGCGTATTTAGAAATTAATTACATCCAGCACCAAAACCTGTGCTAGTGACACAGAATGCTCAAATTTAAATGTGTTAAGTTTTATAGTAAAAGGCTGTTCTTCAAAGGGCATCACATGACAATTTTGAGTAAATATTGACTACTTTTGGTTACATAACTCAGGAATTACATTGATTGAATGCAATGAAGTGGTACTCAAATGAAAGGACGTTTACAGTGCCATCAAATAGGCTATTTGTCAGCTTCTTCCATTCTATTTTATTTATTGAATGATTTTATGAGCAAAATGAGGACTAATTTGATAAAAATAGCGGAAATATAAGGTATCGTAGCTATCAGCCAATGAACATTTTTCAATGGCAAGGTATACATGGAGATAATGTCTATTTTAATCTAGCCTGGATATTTGACACTTCAGGAACTTGATGCATAACAAAAATATTTATCCAACATAACAAACCATAATTTAACATAGAAATAGATCTTTTCAGGACGGCAACAACTCAAATACGTGTCGAAAGCTCCGAAACCAGGAAACTGGCGAGTTTTGTACAAAACCCAAGCAGGAAGTAGCTGATGAAGTGGTAATTATACTCCAAGTATTTTATATTGCTATTACCATGCCTTCATTCAAAAATTCTGGAAACATTTCATAGTAGGAGAAAAATTGTATGTTGGCTTTTGTTCTTTTGGTTGCTCATAATAACGCATGTGCACGAATAATACTTCAAACCTATTTTTGGTATACTACAAGATTGGAATTCCATTATTTCTCTCTAAAAACATTCCAAATAAATGTGGATCCTCCCATGACAATTGTAGACAACTATATTTCCTTTACGCTCATTCTATTCCAGCAAACTGTATAGCAAGAAATTAATAATTATATCTGAGGTCTAGCGCATAGGCTAACTACGAACATTAATACCAACGGATGGTTCTAACAGACCTAGCGGAGCGTGTAGTTGTAAATTAATTCTTGTCGTGGCTGCTATAGATTACAACGTCTACAGATGTCACTGCGCGGCTTAGTCACCTATTAGTATGGTGCTAACGTTCATTTACATTAAACTGGTCTTCTGATTTACCAATGAGATAATAACAAGTTGTTTACTCAAGCTATCATATCAACGCTCACATATATATGTTGGAATCATTGCGTTTCCTAACAAAATTTATGTGAAATTATAAAATAGTATAATTAAGTGAGTGCACGTTAAGAATACTTGTGCATAACCATATATTTTCACTTCAAGCGCATGTCTGCATAATTCTTAGGGATATTTTATTTTTAAAAACTTTGTTCAATATTTCCATCTTCAGTATTTGAGGTGATGAAAAGCTATGTACTTTTCCGGAACGGTTCATACTAGGCACGATAGCTTATGCAGTATAAGTTGTTTTATGAACAAGAAAATAGTGATTTGTGTACATATACTTCAACGTCAGATGTAACTCAACCACAACCGGATATGTTTAGATTGTACTATAGTTTCAGGTTTAGGGCGCAGATAAAGTCGACGGCGTCGATACATGAACAGTGCATAAAGCCCATGGTCGTGGGTTAAAATGACTCCTCAATTAACATTTTGTGATACAATAAAGCATCATACTCCTCCAATATTAGTGAAAAATGGGCATTATATTATTTGGATCATTAATGGTGCTGGACGCTGGTGAACCCTAACCTTAAAAATTTCTAGTAGACATTATTATAAAAAAAATATGGAATTCTTCATTTAGAAGAACCAATACTTTACAGGTGCAGTTCCAAACATTCCCCAAATTATACAAATTTCTGTATTGTATATAATTGTATTTGTTATGTTTTTAAGAAATACCCACAGGAATGTTTTGTTGAAAAAGTCATAAGATATTATGTGGGGAAAATGGCTTAAAAAATGCTTCGATTAAGTGTATCTAGAAAACAAACTTTTATCGTACATTACTTCGGCAAAATGACAATAAGTGTATATAAGTATAGTTGTTTTTTAATATAAATCGATGTTTTACAGAAAAGCAGTTTGTTTTTAGACAGCTGCAGCCGTTGAAGTGAAACGTTTTGATTTTGGAACAACCGATAGCGACAGCACTCCACCAGTTCCGCTCCTTAAGCGCCAGAATGCACTTTCGAGGGGTACTAAATCCCATATTCTTTGGCATAGCAAATTGTCGAAAATAATGGCAGCAAAGGGAAAAGCTAGCCAGAAAGCTACGCCTAAGCTATCGCGAAAAGTTAATCCCGTAAAGCTACGTTACTGTATCACTTTGACACCAGTTACATGGTCTGAGTTTACGGTTGACACACAGTCCTCTGAATCACCAGTTAGAAAACAAAAACCAAGTCTACGCAATCAAACAACATTTAAGCCATCCATCTCAACTCAAACAAATCTCACAAATTCCAGCATGGGCACAACCGTTCAAGGGCCCAAGTTGCGTGGCGTACACCACAAATACAGTGACAATGTGCCACTTTACAACGGCCCTTTTTTCCATTCGGGCAAAACAGCGTAGCAAGTAATGAACAACCATGCATGAGTAATAGAGATGGCAATATGTTAGCTCAAAATGGCTATAATACTATGGCCCCATTAGTTAACAAGACCACTATCACGAATTCTGGGTTTTCTGGTATGGGGAACAGTGGGAAGGGCTTTACGGCCCTTTGGGCACAGCAGGCTAACATTTGTACGACTGTAAATTCGGCATCTTCTTTTGGTGAAAATTTTAGTGCAGGCAGAGGGCACGACGGGCTATTATACGGTACCATGAATAGAAGTACAAATACTAACTATGGTGGAGGCCACAGACAGCCCACATATGCTCACGCTATACATCCACTACCTCAAACTGGCTTATTATTACCCGGTACCATATGCCATGTACAACTATGGAAACAGGCTATCAACCAGCATCAGCATTCGGACGAGTTGGTTTTGGCTGGGTGCCGGTGTATTATCAAGCCAGTGACACTCATATGTCGCATCAGGAACAACATTATAGTGAAGCACCTATGGAATTTTAAAAATGCTGATTAATTGGACAACTTATCAACATGATAATCTCAAAAAAAGGCTTACTAAAATATGGTGTAACACATATACAAAGTTTGTGTAATGCGAGAGTAAACATAACATGCGAGTCTTGCTCCTCTTTAGTAAAAAATGTGACTCCGTTATTGCTTGAACATAAATCCTTTTTATGAAAGAATAGATATTAGTCCGTTTCTTATTTCATAGATTATAATTTCATAACTTTATTGAACACTTTGGTCTTAAAGTACAGCAAACCAATTGTATATACACACAGCGTTATTGAACATAAAAATGTGCCAATTCCAAAAGTCTGTTAAAATACAAGTTACGTTCTCAACCAACATTTTGAACATGGTGTGAGAAGCGTTTGATGGGCCTCGTACCTTATGTTTACTCTTGCATAAATCTTAAATTTTTTTCAACATCTGGTATGTAATATGAATACCTTTCACTGGTGCATATTCCTGATAAGTTGCATATAAGAAACTTTACTGTAGAGCGGAAACTTTTAGAAACAACTTATACGATCATTTTGTGATGCTGAGCTTCAATTATACGCCAAATGTGTCTTAACGTCAATTTCACTCGGTAGTAAACAAAACAGCAATATTATAGCTGCAAAGTGTTTACCAGAAGCTGTCTTAGTTTGCAGCAGCACTGTTGGCAGAGTGCCAATTGCTGTCCGTATCTACGATGCAAAACTGTAAAATCGTTTCAGCATTAAAACAAGGTTCTATGCCACAATAATGCAGTACCACATTTTTGGCAATGCTATAAAATCACTAATCTGAAAAAATACACACTCATAAATAGGGCATCAAATTCCTAAACAACGTTGTATTCGAGCCTTAAGGTATTTAATTACCATGTTTCTGCTAATACACATTGCAATAAATACATTAATTGCCATGTGTCTTTGCGGTAGAAAACTATCAAAATGGCATAATGTGAAGAAGATAATAATCACTAGAACATTATTTTGCCAAATGAAGTGCTTTGTGTAAAAACTGTTGCTACATACGTATTACAGCTCCCGCAATTTTTCGTAATTATACAGAAAGGACATTCCGATAACCTTCTTCTTCTTAAAACGTTAAAAATTTAACCCTTTGTTTCTATCTTCTAATTGTAGGCATTAATTATTGCTTCGCTGCTGTGCGGCTTCGAAATAATTTCAAGCTAGGCGCAATCCATTCAGGTAGAATTTAGAGTTCTGTACAGCCTGCCGGTACCTATATATATAAGGCCACTATTATCCTTTTTGCACTTTCTCCATACATATAATTCCATAAAATGTGAGTTTCATTAAATTTAAACTTCAGAACACCAATAGCTAGCTACTAGTGGGAGGAAGTCTCTGAGAATCGCGCGAGCATAAAATCAGCCGTTCAAGCGAAGCATCTATTTTAGCTACGGCATTAAATAATTTTTGTTTTCTTCAAGGCGTGTATTCAAGCTGTGACAATTAATACAGAATTGTTTGGGGGTGGGGAAGTAATACGCGCAGTGTAAATTTGTTAGAAGTATTAAACTGTTTTCCAACCATATAGGTACAATTTTTTTGTGCATGTCCGAACCACGCATATCTTGTAAAAAACTGATATTGTTAAATGTAAAATATTTTGTTGTGCTGTTATCCCTTTAAGCAGCTGCCGCTATTCACAATCATATGTAACATTCACCAAAATGTATCCGCCTGCAGGAACTAAAGGCTAATAAGTGTTGTAATTCTAGGACCGCTGATATTGTTAATGATTATCCTATCGTATCCAAAAGCGAAACATAAGATATAGATTTGATTTAATTTTAGACAAGAGAGAAACATAATAAACTACACAGCTGGAAAATTGTTACAGATTTCTATGCATGCATTGATTATATAATTTTCACAACCTTGTTTGTATAGAATATCAATAGGAGCTTCGCCTGTATGTTTGTAGTTTGTATAGATTTCTTTTATCTTCAAAATTCGGTTTTCGATTTCCTTCAGTTGGTGGTAATTGCTACCTTCCGGTGAGTCTTCCTGTGTTGCCCAGTATTCAATTTCAGTTCTGTGATATTCCATTAATCCCCGGTGCAAGTATTTCTCAATATATTGGCCCATAGTTTCCGCTTCATTTGGAGCGAAACCCAGCGTGGCGGCCTCGTACTTGAAAACGCCGTATAGTGTAAGCTGACCGGTAGTGTAGAGGCAGTGAATGAATGCGAAAAATACGTACAGCGATTGATCCGATAACCACTTATAGAAGCGTAGTTGTAGATCTCCGTCAGCGGGGTTACATATCCAGGACATTGTTTGAGACGGCATGTGTTTATGTAGAGACTGAACGACGTCTGTCACATTAAGTACATGATGTGCCAATAGTTTTTTTATTATTTCTGTAGCCATGATTAATAATGACCTAAAAATAGATAAGTTTAATGTAATATTTATGTAACGTAGCTTAGCCTTTGGGTATATCACCCAATTAACGAAACTGCCGGGCTTCTGTGAAGCGCAGTTGGTTTTTTTCTTTTATTTCAAAAAACAGACATATACAAATTTGAAGAACTATAAGCACATTACTACTAACAAAGAATAACTTATGGGCATACAATAGTTATCACTTCTGTAGTTCAGTTCTGATAGTCATTAGGATTTCACCAAGTATATTACTGCCCGGAAACTGAGATATTTCATAACTCGGATCGTGAGGTGCTAAGCCGGAACCAAAGTAGCTGTCGTGTATCGTTGCATTGACGAGAACCTTGTCCCCAGTGTCGATAAGTAGCTGCCTGAGACGAGAATTGTTACTAAACTTTGCCAACACCGTCTCGTACATAGCGTCATACTGTTTACGATGCCATTCCTCGGAGTTGTAGCCATTAACACTGATACCAAATTGGTGAGCCTTAGACGGTGACGTGCACTGTAGGATACGATAATACGTGCCGTAGTCCCCAAAGTGGTATGCCTTCTTTGCTTGATAGTACTGCTCGGCGCTATGATAGGTTAGGTTTCCACCGTGAATTTAGCTACATGAAAGTTTGAGAACGGTGACCATCCGGTGAAGAATAGTAGCATGTCCACGCTTTGAGGACCAATAACCTGACGCTCGTGCTCCATGTTAAGGTTGTAGTATAGCCGATTACGTTTGCCACTTTTTAATTTGCCTTTTTAATGACTGTCGCGAAGCGTGAGGCGTCTTTGGGTCGTTGTATCCTGAGCACTGCTGGTGAGACGAAGTACCGTACCAAGTTGATAAAGTGTGATCCTGTTGAGCCATCGGGATATACCACTCTCTCCTGTGGGTTGAGTGATATGTGACCTTCTCCGTAATGAGCTAGGATCTTGGATTTGTTGCGTAGCCGAGGTGGTAGCACGTTGACGATGTCTTGTAGTACAGTAGGGGGCGATAATGTGCCAATAACCTGTGGCTGTGGCTTAGTTGTGCGACCTGGCGTAGCGTTACTGCCGGACTTTAGCTTTTCGAATAACGACTCTTCAACTAGTGCATATCTCTTGGGTTCTATCATGACTTTTAAAAATACTCTTGAATATCACCTTTACCAGTGTTACTAATTTTGGAACTAAACTATACCCTAGTCTTTTTAATATTAATCGCTTCCTAGCCACGGATACGGTTCTACACCCTAGGGTGGACAATACACGTTTATGAAGACTCACCCACCGTTTTTGATCGGGTTTTAGTTTAACATTACCTATGTCGAGGTTCCTACATATTTCTGCTACTGCCCTGACGGGTGACGGTGTTGCTGCAGCCAGTAGGGGTTTGACGTATGGCCGGGGCGCTGTTTCTAAATAATATAGAGTGTTTAGGTTATCCCTAATGTCTTTACTCATTACTGCACGTGTCAAATACTAGGTATATATATATAATTGTTACTAAACATACACATAACTTTGCTCATGAGGTAAGAATCCTTCAGATAGGGTAAACTCCCGGGGTGTGTTTGGTTTTAAGTTAATGAGTAAATAGCCGTAGGGTCTTTTTAATGCTTTCTCATACGCTGTATGGAGATAGTTTTGTTTACCTGGGAACATACGAGAGCCAAGAGCCGATATCATTGCTTTATCACCCCTATTTTCGAATAGGAAATAGTAGTCGGTATTACGCCTTAAATAAGGTCCTATCTTGGGGCAAAAATATAGGTTCTGGACTATGAAAATTACCGAAATTAGCCTGTCTCATCTTAGTAAATAGAGTAATAAGTCTCTTATCTACGGTATCCATCATATCGTCTAACACTACTAGTTTGTTCACTGGGGGCTCTGCTTCATCCAGTAGAAAATCGGGAAACCCTGGTATAACAGTAACACCCTGGAGAGTAAATAGCTCCTGTTCTGGCATAGTATAACAATAGAAAACCCGGTATAGTTTCTGGTCATGTAGATAGTCATGGTGTTTAAGCAGCTGCCTCACAAAGTAACTTTTCCCCGACTGCGTAGAACCGGCGATTATGGCATTATATGGTGTCTGCAAAAGAAGCGCCTTACTGCCAACTAAACTCTCCATGGTCCTTTATAGTTTGCACACTGTCTACTTCACTTAGCACAAGCAACATGATAGGTTCTGTTAATGATTTTCGATATGATAGCTCTATGTCAACGTTACCTAATTCCGAGGATGAGTTATAGCCACAGTTAGCCGCCCCGTCCCTACTTAGCGTTATGGGTATTATGAAGTATCCATGAGGGTAGTCAAAGTTGTTAAAACCTGGTTCTAGGTTAATGAAGTCAGTTCCCTTATAGAAGTCATGATATGTGCGTAGATTATCTCCGAAGGGCTCGAAGCTTAGCGGGACTTTATAGGGGTAATATTTCTTATTCACAAAGACCTGTAGGCTCTGTAGGCCAAAGTCTTCGAAGTTATAGGGGTTCTTATCAACCTGTCCATTATATGCCGAAGCCCTAACCTGACACAAGACCAGTTTCCTAGATACTATGGCATTAGTTATAAACGACCACGAGACATTCGTATCTCCCACACCTAAAGACTTAGTAGTTATAGAGTGACGTACTACTGGATACTTAAATCCCGACGTACTTAGTGTTCTCTGATACTTAACCAAACTAGGACCGGTTAGTGACACGTAGGGTGTGTATAACTTAGCCAGTTTGATTTTAATCTTACAATCAACGCCTGGCTTACCTACGACACTAAACGAGGGTTTTGTACGATAGAATATGAGACTCATGGGGACATTTCCCGGGATAAACCTACCCGTGTTCAGAAAATCCGTGTATACGCGACCATACATCTTACCCTTATTCGTTTCCAGGTCTAGTAACCTCATTGCTATAGCCTGATTATTATCTATGTTATCGAAAGCATAAACGTCATCGGGTCTGTATATAGCCGTGTTAAGTAGGTTTTTTCTTACGGTTTGTGGGAAATATAGGTGGAAGAGGGTATACAGTATGTAGGGGTAATTAGACTGTTCTAGGGAAATAGATCTGCCTGCAATTTTTAATTCCACCCTTTCAAATAGTGAGTATAGAAATAAATTAGCTAGCCCCGACATGTCTTGTCTATCTACGTCTCTTTTCTTAGGGTTCTTGTTTTTGTTTGCCGGTGGTTTACTCGGGGCTTGCGGGGGCCGTGGTTGTTTTAGGTTTAGGATATCTACTTGTAGGTATATCATAATAGAATCTACGTCTATATAATCTGAGGAACCCCCAAACTTAAACTCTAGAGGTGTTAGGTGATCTTCGGAAGGGAGCACAGTGAAGCACGCACTCTCCACAATTTGAACGCTCTCAACTTCATCCTGTACTGGGGGTAGGGACGTTATGTCAAGACCAGATACACTACATTTTGGGTGTGGTGATAGTGACATGTTGACGATACTAAGTTTAGGTAAATTTAACGTCGTCGTCGAGGCTTTTTGCTCTTCTTACTGCTTTGTTTCTTTTTAATAGTTTTCTTAGCGGTTTGTTTAGCCTTGAGGGGTATTCAACGCTTAGAGCTGCCAGCTAGTAGTCGCACGAGTGCTGCATCCACGATGAGGAGGTAAGTGTGATTACTTAGCAATCCTTTTTAATAGTTTTTCGAGTATGAAGTATTACCGTAGCTATCCCCGGTGAATTTAGTGACACGGATATGTCTTCGAGGGACGTTACGCGAATTTTGTGATACACTAGTAGCGGGTTATAACGTGAATTGGTGAATATAACTCTTGCATTAGCCGTTGTGGAGTAACAGGATTCGATGAAGTCTGCTGTTATATACTTAACCGTGTTGGGGACGTTACACTGAACTACGGCACACTCAGAGTCTGTGGTGTCTAGGGGCGACGGTAGCTTACAGCTAAGTGACGGTGATTCAAGTATAACATACATGGTTACTAGTAATGAGTCTAGATATTTCACTTAATAATTTTTCAATAACCCCATGACACTTAATACCAGTTACTATTATTCGACCACTATGATGTACTAGTACCGTGGCACCTGTGTATCTAAGTAGTAGTGGAGGCATATGGTCATGAGGATCGAATGTTGCGTTATACCCAAGACCCTGAAGGTAACTACATAGTTAATGTAGGTTATATTTAAGACTAAGCTTGGCCGATACTACTATATTTTTCACCGCGTACGTACACTCTCCGCTGATTACCTAACGTAGTCTATCTACCTCCTCGTCTATGTTATCAGTAACACCTACTATAGTAAATTTACCTGAAGCGAATATTAACCAACACGACCGGTTATGGTATATGAGGCCACTGAACTTACTGGGGTCGTAGGTACATGATAGCTTATCACTGAGTTCATATAGATTTAACTGTCTATGAAAACTTCCATATACGGTTACGTTCACTATTCGCCAATCCATACTGTCATGTCTAGGGAGTTATGTGAGTCTTTTTATATCTTCTCCGGAACCCAGGAGGCATCAGAAAGTGGATACCCCTTCCACTGGACTAAGAACTCCACACCACGGCTACCCTTCTGCCTGTTAAGGATTTTTTCTATTTCATAAACCTCGTCTCGTCTGGTAACTTTTTGCATCTCTGGTTCATAGAATATGCCTAGGATAGCTTCCCCGGTTATAGATTTTAGTCTGTATGTAGGCGGGGTTGATTGAATCTGTTGGCTAATAATAAACTCCTCCTCAGTCCAATTTGGGTAGAAGGCTTTAGCGAATGGGAACTTACGTTTAAGTAACTTAACCCTATCACCTATGTTGAACTTAAATTTTCGAGGGTATTTAACAAAACGACGTGGGTAGAGATTACGTCTAACTTGCCCTTCGTTGTGTCTGGTAACGTCAATGGGTCTGAATCCAGTAGTACGTACCTTCCGCCTGTTTAGTGAGTCTATGATGTCCTGTAACACGTCTATATATCGCCACGTATTATGTTTACGTAGGTATATGTATATCTTACGTTTAATATCACGTATCTTCCTCTCTGCGAATACAGTCTTAGACTCGTCATTCATGGTATATATGAGATTAATGCCCCTAGACTTGAAGACCTCCGTGAACGCCACACTGAAGTGTTCCTTAGCTCTGTCTACGACGAAGTTTCGTGGTTTCTCTGGGAGAAGAGAGTCTAGGATTTCCGAAAGCGACTTAGCTATGGGTTCACCGGTTTTGTTTTTCAGTAGCACTGCCCACGTTTACTTAGAGAAACGATTTATAACTACTAGTATGTACTTAACTACACCATTATACTTAGCTAGAGACTGCATGTCAGCCAAATCCGACTGGAATATGTCATATAAGTCTGATAATATATACCTAACTCGCTTAAACCTTTCCCGGGGGAGGGGTTTTACTAGTGTATGTGGAGGCTCCCCGCGTAGAAACTCTCTAACCTGGGACTGTGTTACCGAAACCCCTGCTTTCTTGGCAGCTGGGTATAGGTTGCGGACAGACCCAAGGATTAGGGGGTTTGATAGTTCATAGTATAGGTCACTAAGCTTGTTCATCATTATAGGTTACATAAATCTCTTACTTCGAAGGTGTTTAGTGTTATGTTTCGATTATGTAGGGTGGGAATGGACTGTTCTAAGTAACCCTTTTTTTTTTTTTTTTTTTTTTTTTTTTTTTTTTCTCCCCCCTGTGTTGACAAGCTGCACGCCTTACTTTAGACAAAACCGTGGGACTTATATCGTACTTAACACCGTCTTTGTATAGAAATATCTTAGCTGCGCAAAGGGTAAGGGTTGTCTTGGCACCGAAGTAGTAAACCTGACAAAACATAAACCTATCTTTAGCAACCGTTATATCTCCCGGTGGTGCAACTAGGGTGATGAAGACTAGTACGGATATTCCCAGAATGAAACAATTTAAGAAGAGATTAGCCACACTAGTTTTGTCCATGATTCTTACTGATAGCCATGCCATCCCTTTTTAATAAAAATTTACCTCAACAACTATCCATAGTTACCGACTTCTCTGTGATAAATATACGATATGGATTGATTGGCACTGGAGTTGGGTCAAATCGAATAATACGCTTCAACATAACTAGCTGATGCTCGGAAAAGAGTCTCCTTTCCACTTCTTTAAAGTTACATCGGACGATAAATGTTGTTGGAGGATTGATTGCAAGACTGTCGAACATGTTTTCAATTGTATTCATTATTCAGGAGATTAACAAGGAAAAGTGGTAATAATTCTGTGTTCAGTATCAACGTATACTATAACTAATATTTGCGATCGTTTACCGGTGTCTGCTACAATACCAATATCAAAACCAACGTCCTTAGTCATAACGTATTTATCTTCTGATTGTTGATAGATATCGTCATAGTCAAGGTAAGTTTGATAAATTAACCTTCTTAGCGTTTTCTTGGATACAGTAAATCTTGATTTCGAAGAATTATGCATATAATGCGCGCTAGCTATGTGCCGAAAATGTATTAGTGGTAAAGACATTAATATGCAGATTCTAAAATACCACGGATATTAACACGGATTACGTTCCTTTTCAGTACCTGCTCTAGATTAAAGAGAAATAGTTTGCTTAGCGTAAATGGTGCGAGATTACAATTAACGGTTTTATATTCATGGTAGTAGTTACCCGCGTGGATCAACACAAGGACCTGGTTATGTGGTAGAGAAATATTAGCGAATATAGACTCCCATACTTGGTGGAGGTATAGAAGCCTATCACTCTGGTCTTTGGGTTGCTGTAGTGTAACTGAGAAGTCTACATTATCTCGGTTCTTAGCTATCCACCTTATCCTGTATGCGGACGAATTACTTATAGCCACTTTTGTTAATGGTGAGTGTGATGTCTTAGTTATGAGACACCCTGTTTCAATTGCAATTATGATTATAAATATCACTACTAGGACTTTTTGCACCCAGCCGGATTGGGTAGAAATAAGTTTTGTCATAAGCTGTTTTGTTTCCATGATTAAGGCGATCATTAGATTCAAAGCATATAACGCGACACTTTTTAATAACATCAAAATAGATTACCATACATAAATAAAACATAAATATCACGTTCAAAAGTATCAGTACTTGGTGGAATAAGTCTTAGATTGTTAAGCACACGTGGTAGGTATTTCATAAAGTCCTGGCTTCGGTTAGTACCATACCCAGCCATGGCGGCGACTATTGGTACGTAATCGTCGGGAGTGGCCTTTCGCTTAGGTGTCACGCGGCTTATGTCGATATCCTTTAGCATTTCGTCTTCTACAGCGTCCATGGTTGCTATGGGGTGAAGCTTTTCGTCTTGATAAAAGTTATCATAGTAAACACCCAGCTGGAGAATAGTCTGCTCCCTGTCGGCAGTGTACAAACCCAGTTCGTGCAGCACCATGTCGATGTATATGTCGGCGTAGAATTCGATTGGGTATTGGCACCCCAGTTTCCCGCCATGAGCCCAAGGTTCGTTCCGTAATCCTGAGCGGCAGCCTTCACAATTATCTCTCACGGTTTTCCATAGCTCTTCACATACCATTAAATAGTCAGATTTTAGCAATAAACGGTTCATAGTAGTAATCTAAATAATTTCAGATACACAAGGAATCAGGCATAGAAGCAATGAACAACGAAGCGAGTGATAACATCAATAAGGTAAGTAAACACATACTACTTAATCAATATCCATAGGTTCCTCGGGCGATATTAGTTGGTGCATATGTTTAAAGCTATCCCCGCTAGTACCCTCAAATTTAAGAAAGCGATTATTAAAGGATTGCAACTTACGGGCTAGAGGTTCCCAAGCCACGGGGTCAAAGGGTATCGTAATAACCTTAACCTCCTTAGTTCTTGGAGCGTATATTACAAAATCAGCCACTGTAAGTCCCGTTATAGCTAGTTCACCTAAAACCTGGTAATAGTATCTATGCGTGGTCTTAAGCTTAAACTCCCCAGTGATGAAATTAACACGACAATAGAAGCTAGAACCCCGGTCTTTTGCTATCTGTGCTATGGTCCTAGGCTGAGCGTGGGTATCGTAGAGACACTTAATCTCTAAAACTCTGGGCTCACTCCAATCAGGGGCGGTTATTATTCCATCAGGAGTAGTACCTAAATATGGGGCTTCAGCGGGAACACATAAACCGGTTTTATGAACAGTCACTGATCTACCACAAATATTTTTCTGATAAGTTACGTAAGCGTTCTTAGCGTTTTCCTCTTCACTCAGTCCCACCAGACACGCCGTTGGTACATAACTGTCACGATTGGGGTTTTGAACGTCCATGGATATCTTTGCCAGTATCGTATCTGACCTAGCACTGAATACACGACCAAAATTAGACGAAGTAATACGACCTTGCCTGGCATTCCACCACTCGGCTGACTGAAACTGGTTAAGCGTAGAACGAAAGAAGTTAGAAGAAACACGGCCATCCATAATGTAAATTAACAGTTGAGAACTATAACAAAAATAACCGCAACCTGTACGAGTGATAAACTAAAGACTAAATAAGTAACGGAGTGACAACACACTTATATATGTCTCTTGGGAATAGATGCGTTTTAAATTCAAACTTGTTCAAACATGTTCAAGGTCATATTTCGCAATAATGACGTCACTTTAAAATAATGAGTCATAATTCCCCTGGGGAGCGTGTTTTAAACTCGTTCAAGGTCATTAATCATACTTCGCAATAAAGGCGGGAGTTTAAAAATGATGAGTCATCGTCTCCAGAGAATACAGTTTATTTATTAAAAAGCGTTAGTGTTTCGTTTCATTTATCAACAAGCTGTGTCTCCAATTAGTGTTTCATTTATTAACAAGCAACGTTTGAGTGTGTGGTTTTTTATAACAAGCATTGTTTATTATATTTTGAGTTTTATTACGCGTACTGGTAGTGTTATTTGATAAAGGTAAGTTATATTTTTGTTGTGCTATGGAATATTGAGAATTAGTGATTGAAGTTTTAGATGTGTGAGAAGGGTTCTGGTTTCTGAATAGCTATAGTATATATTTTGGTAGTTGGATAAGCCACACTTATGGTTGTATGAATATGTTGTTATTGATCGAGTTTTATATAAGTATTAGCTCAGTGTTATGGATACAATGCAGTTTAAAGTCCGTCATGTAGAAGAGTATTTACCAATTTCACTGTGTAAATCGATTGGTTGTAGTATCTATAACTGTCATGGTATGTGCATGGAAATTAGGTGAAGAGTGGTTTTATTGTAGAATATGCTAGTGTTGTGTTTCAAGGATTTTTTGTTAAATAATATTTGCCTAGTATATGGATAATTTATTTTTCACAGAAAATGGAGTGCGAACGGTGTCACAAGGAGTTTACCAACAAGAGAAACCTAATGCGACATATGCGAGCGGTTCATGGCAACGATGTCAGTCTACGATGTCCGATTTGTAAAGTGGCGTTTACTCGACCGGATAGTCTAAAACGTCACATACAATACACTCACCGAAGCAACCAACTTACATCAGCGAATTCAGACAACCAATGCCCTATGTGCGATAAGAAATTTTCAACAACGTCAAATTTATATCGCCACATACAGAATGTTCATCAAAAAACAGCAGCTATGAAACGAAAAGCATCGGAGCAACCAGAGCCGTTGGAGGCTAAGTTTCCTCGTAAACCACGACAAACGTTTATCGATGGCCATAAGCTACCGAAAGAAGACAGTGTTGTGTACACGGGCGAGGATGTGCTCATGCGTGACAATTGGCATGAGATACGGACCCATTATCACCGCAACAGGGCTGTACAGGACCGCTACAACTTTCGCCTGGCTAATCTATCACCGAGCTACATAAACGAATGCCTATCCAGCGTCTACGAGGTTCAGAAGTGGAAGGCCAAGTGGAACATTAACTTTGGTTTCATTCTTCGGAACATTACAACAAACGAGGAGTCTTATTTCTACAGCAGAAATAACACCCGCTACTTCGACAGGCCAAAGTTTATTGGGAACCGCCAAGATTTCCAGAGTTTTGTGGACGAAATTAATAAGGCAGATATTATGGAATGGGCACGGCAACAAAGGCCAAATACCAAATTCGTAGTTCACAGAATAACTAATATGACTGTAATTATAAATAAACTAATTCCCCATGCATTAATAGGTACTTCTACGGAGCTACCAGACTACATAACACGAAATAAAAGTATAGTTGGGTTAGTTAAGGACGATTATGGTCGACCGTACCGAGATAATTTATGCTTCTTTAGATGCCTGGCTCTTCACGAAGGTTTCAAAACAGTGGATCATGGTAAATTTGAGGGTCACGTTCAAGAACTATTTGACATTTGGTGTAATAATAGAAATATAACTAACTTTGGTGGGATTAATACTACTGACGATTTGTACGACCTGGAAGACTTATTTAAAATAAATATTGCAATATACGAATTAGACAATGAAAATGCGTACATAGATAGTACATTAAATAAATGCTATGCGAAAAGTCGTGGAACCAAATTTCGAGCCACACAATATACACAGCGATGATTTCGACAGCGACGACGAGTTAATGGCGGAGGGTGACGAAGAGGGTGAAGGCAGTTATAAAAAATGCGCGTTTATTGACGATATGGCGGAGGAAGACGACGATGAGTTAGAGTGATGCTGATAATAGCCTACCGAACAGAGACAATGCGGTTATACTTGAAAAAGGTGACACAGATGGTACCATACCCAATGTGCCTAAAACCCCAACAGCGACCCTTATACACAAATCCAGAGAGGCTTATACGGAGAAACGCTGAACTTAAATTTATTCGAGAACCATTTTTCATACATAAATAACTTAGAACGATACACAAAATCATGGAGGTGTGATAATTGTGACAAAGTTTGGGACAGAGTGGATAACTTCAAGCGGCATGTGGAGGAATGTGGGGAATTGGGTACCAAATATATATACAAGGGTGGCGGCTTTGGGCTCCCAAAAACTATTCACGATGACTTAGGGGAAGAAGGATTCGATATTTTCGATAGATTCTATCCGTTCCGCGCTACCTTCGACTTTGAAGCCCGTTTCGAGGAGAATTCGCAGCTACAGAGCCCAGAGCGGAAGTTGGTGTACACGAAGCGCCTTATTCCAGCTAGCGTTTCCGTGTGCAGCAACGTTCCCGAGTATACGAAACCGCGGTGCTTCATTGGTGAACCCGAAGATATAATACCAGAGATGGACGCATACTTGTGCGAAATTTCCGATGCAGCGTTCGACATTATGAGGGAAAAGTACGGCGACATATACAACGACCTTAAAGTAAAATGGGCCGAGAACCAACAATATGAGAAGGAGTTAACGAAGTTAAAGAAAAATGGTGATACTAATGAAAAAGAACTGAAGGAGGCGAAAGGCAAGGCTTGCGAAACAAGAAAGTGGACTATGTATCTACGTAAATTCGAGGCGTGGCTCAAGCAGCTTGTGGTCTTAGGATTTAATAGCGGGAAATTCGACCTAAACCTAATCAAACAATATTATGTACCACACCTTATTCGTCGCGGAGCGAAGCTGGGTAATGCCATAACGAAAAATAACTCGTTTATGAGCCTATCAACAGATTCGCTACTCTTCCTCGACATTAGCAACTACCTAGCCCCTGGAACAAGTTACGAGAAGTTTCTACGGGCGTTTAACGTGGAGCAACAGAGAGGTGTATGGCCGTATGAGTGGTTCGAAAGCCTATAGCAACGAAATCACAAGGATCTTCCGCCTAGAGCCGCGTTCTACAGTTCGTTACGTCAGAAGGAGCTTAGTGCCGCGGATTACGAATATATTCAAAACGTGTGGAAAGAAGAAGGCTTCAAGTGAGTGAAAAAACTTAAAGTAGAGTGTGAAAGATTTAGTATGATTTGTTAGAGTAGCTAAAGTAATTTAACAGAAGTTGTTTTATTGTGACGGAACGGAAAACGACGGGTGTTGAAGGCTACTTTCTGAAAGAACTGATGTGCTCAATGCAAATATGACGTTCATTAGATGGTGTAAATAATTGTGTAAATACATAAAATGGCTAGGAAATTATGTTAATTGCCGCGATAAAACTAGTTTATTATTACAGTTTCAGGTCATTTTGATGAAAGATGTTTGTTTAATAAAGTTAAATTCATTTGGGATTGTAATTTCAGGGGATTTTGTTGAAAGTTATTTGTTTAATTTATTTTTCCAGTATGTTTGGTTATACCGTGACCCTAAATAATGATTTAAATATTTTAGATGCATGCGCGATATGCTTGAATGGTATAACAACTTAGACGTGGCGCCCTTCCTTGAAGCTGTGCAGAAGATGTTCGTTTTCTTCAAAGCATGGGGCATTGACATGTTTAAACAGGCTATAAGTTTGCCAGGTGTGGCGATGCTACGAATGTTTCAACGGCTACCGAATGGTGGACTGTTTACGCTATTCAACGAGAGGTGGAAAGACTTACATGGGTTAATTAAGGATAACATAGTTGGTGGTCCGGCTATAGTGTTCCATCGGTATCACGAAGTTGGAAAGACAACAATAAGTGGCGGAAAGAAAGCAGTTAAAATAGTGAAATACGACGCAAATGGATTATACCTATGGTCGCTGTGCCAGGAAATGCCTACCGGTGTGTTTTCAGTATGGCGACAGGAGCTACGAGATCCAGGAGAGGAAGTTCCGACGCAGTCAAGGAGCCGTGAAGAGTTTTACGATGCAGTGTCACGGAACGGACGGATAAAGATGAAACGAGTTCAGGGCTACAGCTATGGGCTAAAAGAACTAATGTACCTAGAATACCAACGTCGCGAACTGTGCACTCGATTAGGACGAGACGACGTGGTTATTCAACAGAGGTTTAACGGAGGGCAGATGTTTCAAAACGGCATTACTAGGTACTACGTGGATGGCTACATACCAGCTGGAAAGTACAGCAACGACAAAACTATTGTCATCGAATACGACGGTTGTTATTGGCATGGATGTTGCTGTGTGTCTACCAAAAAACGGGACGAAGACTACTATAAGCGCCAGAAGGACACCGCGAGAAAACACGAGTATTTCGAAAATAAAGTGGATTGCGAATTCATATGGGATAAAGAATGTGATTTCGACGACTACATTATCGACAACTTCGATACACCAGAGTGGACCGAGCGGAAAAAGCTAAATGCTAACACATGTTTCGAGAGGGACATTATATCAACGAAGGAAATCCTACATGCCGTACGGAACGAAAAGACTTGGTACAGCGGAAGTAGACATACAAGTGCCATGTTGGAACGATACCGCACGAGATTTTTGGGAAGAAATGGCCCCGGTGTTTAAGAACGTGGAGATATCAATAGACGACAGCGCCCGACCCGTTACACTATCTGTTGCACTGTCCTGTAAATATTACCATACACATCAATTAATGGTTTTGTGATAGAGTGTAAGATGGGGAACACGATCAGGGTAATCTAATCTACTAGTTTCAAGACATTTTCAATATTGAATGCAAAACTTTGCCGTGCTCAAAAGCGCTATTTGCCACCTTGTAAAGTACAGTACACCAAGCCCAACACACCATATAACATCGTACTAAATTGAAAACAAAAGAACGTGTTTCCTCCACAATTACCAACGACATGTCTGCAGTTCTTTCTGCAAATAATGCATTTTTCAAAGCAAAGCCATTGCCGTAACGCATTACCTCGGTATTTTATTATTAGCGTGAGAATTTTTCACCGACAACCTTGGTTCACTTAGCCAATTAATAGAAATTACCTAACAATATATTTTTCAGTAACATTTTTAAGGGTTCTTTTCCACGCCCGCCACGGGCATTTTTCCCTAATAGAATATGTCATTCTTCCCATAAAACTAATTAAAGTTGTTAGTACTAATATTGGCTGTAAGCTGCAACACCAATTTCTCCAGACAAAATTAATTTAAAGGCTCCAAACAGGAGCTGATAACGAAATAGCACCATTTTCAAGATAAATTAGGATATTTTGGGTGGCTAGAAGAGCTAAAATCATATTTAAGCTGTCCAAAAATAGACGTTCCCCGACCTAGTACCTGTCACCCAAACACCAATTTGCCCAACCAAAATTAATTTAACGCCTCAAACAGGAGCTGATAGCGAAATTTGGATATTTTGAAGGAAAGTGCGTATTTTCGGGCTAGAAGAGCCAGAATCACAGTTTCGTTGTCCAAAAAATAATCTTAGCCGTTCCCCATAGAGGAGCAACTTTTCAAAATTAATACCGGGACCTTGTAAAATAAATTAACCGGACCCGAAATGTTTGAAAACCAATACCCGTACCCGGAATTTTTGAAAACCAATCCCGGATCCCGACTTGGAGTACGCAGATAAATATACATATATACATATTATAGGTTTATACATATACATGTTATATATAACAGTATGGCTGGTAATAATATATAACTCGAAATGGCTCTTATTCCATAGCGATCGTTTCAGACTGCCGTATCGATATTGGCACTTGCCTGCGGTGTCAATTGAGACATTTGAATTCAACACGTAACCAAAACGTGCTCTCTGTATTGTTCAGATACATGTGCTTAACGTATCTTCTACTAGTTCAACATCTTACTCTATTTTTACTTTTCTGATACGGTAGACAGGATTGGCTTTAAGGTAAGCTCGAAGGGCACCCATAAAATTAATGATACGAATTTTCCCCCTCGAGTTTTAAGTGGTTGACCTATAGTAATTTAACATCAAATGAAAGTCATTTAACTTGAATCCTCTGTAATAATAATTATGAAATTTTTCTAGTCAATATGGTAAAACTGTGTCCCCTTTACGTGTAAGTACAGTACTGACCAAAAATGAGTGTTGTTCATTCGAGAATCGTTTGAAGTTCGTTCGAAAAACTTAACGTTTTGTTCGAAATCTGTTCAAGACATGTTCGAACTTTGTTCTACAAGTGTTCGAAACTAGTATATTTGTGTCTATTTATTTATATTTTGCGCTTCTCATAATATTATACTGCGCATATTGATATTTAAAATATTAATACTTTTATGTGTTACATATAATACTGACAAAATTATTACGTTTTGTACCTCAGTATGTTATAGAGCTTTTTTAATGTATTGCTAAATATAGTTGAAGTGGATAAGACTATAGAACAGCACATTGTTGCACAGGCAGTCTAAAATTTTATGCGAGTCCAAGATGCTGCCTTATAAATTTTAGTACAGCAGTACTAACGCGTGATTCCAAAATTACACACGCGTTAATACTTTGCTTGATGTAAATTTGTTCGCACGCCGGCTTTACTTGTAAATCAAGATTGCAGAACAATTACAATCACGATCGGAAATGCAAAGAATTGACGCAAAATGTTGCAGTGTTACACATTGTAATGCTAGAGGCACTAAGTTAGTTATTTCGGATTAGTAAGACTTTCATTTTCCCGATTAAAATGATGTAAGTAAGCATCGATAACGATAATACAATGCTTCCAACCAGGATTTATTTGTGGAAAATCCTGTGTACTTGCACACTAAAATTTGAGAATGCACAAACTTTTGCACAGTGCATTTTTCGAGAAATTTTTAATGGGGCATTTCACGCTACAATGTCTTTTTGTCCCAGAAAACAATGACTAATGACTTTTTGGCTCCGATTATCTTCATTTTTACGCCCTATGACCAAAAAGACGTCAAGGATTGCGAATTTGAGGTCGTTCTAGTAAATTTTTTAACCGTTCTAATGCTATTGGTTCCCAAATACTACCTCCTGCTGCCCAGCGAAGGTACCGTAAAGTGGCCCCCGGCATGCCCAAGTTCTATCTCTGTGAGCCTATAATATGGCACGAACTGTTAAGTACCACGGCCACGGCGGGGTAAGCAACACGAATCCCCTGCGTTAATATTTTTCAAAAGGTACCCAGGGGATAGGTATGATCTATGAATAACGTTTATGTACCGTGCATAGTATTTGTTACGGGTTGATAAAAGTGGCGTTCATCCCATATCGGCAGGTCCCACTCTCCAGTAGATTTGAAGATTGTGTAACTAAAAATTAGTGTAGACCTGACTAGTCCTGCACAAAAAAAATTTCGACCATAACTTGTAACACTGAGCCACGGCACTACCCGAAAAAACAGGTCGTAAAATTAGTCATCACGGTTTTTGACAATTTGGGACCTATGTGGATGTCCAGCCCCTTACGGGGGGGGGGGGGGGGGTGAGGCCAAAACATTTTTTGTTTAAAATAGCTAAGTAATGAGTCTTCCTAGCGTAAATAACATTTTTACCACTTCCCCGCACGTTTATGTGCTACAGGCCAAAATATCCACTTTTACCCCCCCCCGACAAAAAGGACATCGTAGCGTGATCTGACCCTAATTTAAATGCCAAATAGATTTCTTTTGTTTTGAAAGGCATGTCAGTAAGCATGGCACCATATACAGTGCATAAATATGAATAGGAAGATGACTGGAGGTTTCGAGCAACTTTTTGATTTTGCACACTGACATTTGAGAATGCACACACTTTTGCAAACTCCGAAAAACGAAAAACCTACTTCCAACATTTTTAACTTAACATATATATACATACACCTGAATGTATATGTCATACCATGTATCTGTGATTAACCGGCATATATAGTATTATATATATGCATATACACAATGCAAACTCGTGTATTTTGCTTGATGTCCCAGATGTACATCGCAAGCTAGTAAACGCTATAGATACATGTGTGCAATTAGTCCTTTCAAATATGTACGTGTATTTATTTATACTGCGGTCAAATCTACGCAATAGAAAATCATACACACTCGCACAACAGCAAGTAAGTACATATTTTAGTTTTATATGCGTATGTATTTAATTCTACAACAACAAATACCGTGCTTGTGAATCATTGTGTTGGAGAGCAAACAACAATTCATATTTTTGTTGCTAAGCCTGGGTATATCATTTTTAGAATGTTTAAATGGGGGTGCTTCAACACAGCAGTGGCAGTACTGCAATATAGACCCGCCAATAAGGAAAGCTATTAATTTGGGTCATTGCTGTATATACCTAAAGAAATAACTGGCAGCCAATGGGTCGATGTCGAGTTTATGCGTGCCCTCAAATTAGTATTTATGCTACCGAATAGAGCACCACTTGCGTTCGTTTTCAGTTTATATCGATTAATTCCATTTTATCGCATATCTAATGCGACTATAAAATTTTAGTACCAGTAGTAAACATGGTTGTTCAAAAATTTTATGAGTGTGGTATGTTTATATTTTCAACACTGGTCAAGAGACTAGTGACATTGGACACAAAGTTAACACGGTCTGAGTTCTTAATATGCGATCGTTATACATGCTCGATGCAAAATTTATATCGTTACTTATTTCCATTCCATAATCAAAATTAGCTGACAAACCAAACGAGAAATACAATATTCTGTTTACGATTTGCAGAACATGAGAAATGAAATACTACACTATTTTTGTGTTACATGAGGTGCATGTAATTAGCTCTCTTACCTTTCAAACACACATTTCTCGTCAGCAACTAAACAGTTTAAAGGGCATAGTGAGATAACAGTAGTCAATCGAACACTATATAGATTTTTAGCATTTCCTAGTACAGAATTTGTTAGCCACGCTATCATTTAAGCGCAACCTAACGGTAACTGTTGAATATTGTGCGACATGTATATTGCTACGTCCCTTTGTGTATATCATTTAATTCTCACTACACCACAACATAGTAATTTCGAGTATTCCACGCAGCTGAGAATTGTGTATAACACTAATGTTTAGACCTCATAGTACTAACAGGCTATCCGATATTCATTGTATATTTTGAGGTTCCAGCGTGACCTTCCTGAAACCTTATCAAATGCACAGAATTACAATACATCCGCAGTGTAAACACTAGTATCTTGCAAACGACGGTGAAATGGGCGAGCGTGGTTTCATCAGGTCATCATTTCATGTAATCACGTTGTATCTGGCTTTGTGTTTGATGTATATGCAACGCTAAAACCTCTGTAACCCTGAACCCACTGAATCCCCAAATCCTTGTTGACCCTAAACCCAAAGAATACTACTGACAACGCACGAAGTATTCGTGCTAATCTCTATATAACCAAACTTGCGTATCCAGCGTACCGGAAAACCTATGCATAGAACATTCAACATTCTTCATACCGTGTACCAACATACTGAAGACAGACTATATTATGGAAATCAGGTTTATTAACCCTATACCCATAGAAAACATATGGAAAGGCATGAAGTATTCGCACTGGACTCCAGATAACCAAACCGTCGTACTAAAAACCTATATATACCATTCTTGATGCTCTGTACGCTATATTTTTCAAAATTACTGAAGGCAGACTATATTAAAAAAATCGGTTTCATTCAAAATAATTCATTGAAAACAGCAGAAGGGCTGTAGATCACCAAACCACCGTATTTAGTGCACTAAAAAACCTATACAGACCATTCTGGGAGCACCGCACGAAATATGTATCAAAAAATGAAAAACGCTACGTTTTGGAAATCGACCGTAAAACCGTAAGGTAAACTCGCAGTAACATGCCGAGATTTGAAAAACCAATATCTGTGGTAAAGGATCGACAAACCATATTTAGACCCACAGCGACCCAGGGAGTGGTCGAATAAAATAGTGGTAGTCAGCAAAGTTGTAGACCTCGATGAGCTAATTCTGTGCGGTGGTCTCAGTGTTTCGACGCGAAGTTTTTGTGGCGCAGTGAAAATTCCACATCGTTCGCTCGCTCCGTTTCAAAGAGATATTAGAGGCTTCTCGTAAGTGTGGAAAAAGTTACGTCTACTTACTTAAGGAGCATGAATTAGTGTTGCATAACTGCCAAATCTTGTGACAGCCAAATGGATGTATGTTAATGTATTAATTAATGTATTTTGATAGTTGTTTCACAAGAAGACAAGACAGATTTTGAAAGCAACAAGTTTCGTGATGCAGGAGGAAAATTCTAGAGCTATGCAGCACCCAAAGTAAAACTAATTGAATATTGTCAAATTTTACAGTTTTGTTGCCAATCGATTAAATTACCCTATACGCCCACGATTCGTACCAAGAAATAAGAGGATCATTTTTATTTCTTTTAATTTTACCTTATTGATAACACCAGGTCCTGGTTTCAGTTTAGATTCCGGTGGAATTTAGCATTTCGAGCTCAGGCTATTTTCGATTCCGACTACTCACTGGTATTGGGGTTATCAGTCACAATTTTCCACACCGATAAGCCAGCTATCAGACGGAAATATATCCAAATATTGAAACCAGAAAACGCGGAGTCTTAAAGGAAACCTATGAAAATTTCAGCTGGATCCGCCAGTTGCTAAAAACTTCAAATCTTATTTCTGATTCTGGACATTTTTACGTTGCATCTCACTCAATACGGCAACTATCATACTATGTGTCTTATTCCTAATTTATAAAGCACCGTGCGTACAATGTAAGAGACGAGGACATGCGTATCCTAGAATTGGATATGTATAGTAATCCAATATAGTTCATTAAACTCTGTAGCTAAAACGCATTATTTTTTGTTAAATATATTAAGGTAAAATGTGATACCTTCCAAGACTAATGTAGAAGTTTACTCATTGAGATTGAAAAGGTCAAGATATAAGTCAGGACAATCATAGATTAAGTAGATTGTTAATCAACGATTTAGGACCTGCATGAGGGTCATTTCACGCTACGATGTCCTTTTGCCCCAGAAAAATGACTAATGACTTTTTTGGCTCCGATTATCTTCATTTTTACACCCTATGACCAAAAAACGTCAAGGATCCCTAATTTGAGGTCGTTATAGTAAATTTTTTAACCGTTTTTATGCTATGGCTTCCCAAGTACCACCCCCTGCTCCTCAGAAAGGCACCATAAAATGGCCTCTGGTATGCTCCAGGTTGCATATAGCCTCAATTTTATGATCGTATCTCGTGCAGCCCGTCAGCGCGGTCAAAATGACGTTATGCGGAACTCCGTATATCAAAAATTAAGCTTTTTATGCCTATTCTTGGGTCAAATTTAACACTTTTAAAACATGGGGGTGCCGATTTATACCGGTTATTAAATGGAAACGAAGCGGCCATAAACGGTAGCTATTTATATAGATAGTTTAGCCTGGGGGAAGTGTTATGTAAAAAAATTCACAACATACCCATTGCCAGATATGTTAGAATGCCGGAAGTAGCTGGTGGTCGGGGGGGGGGGGGTAAAAATGTGAAATGGCCAATTCGACCGTGTTTAACCAGCATAATTAACTTGAAAACGGTAAGATATTCTATACCACAATTTCCACTATAAGGGGTACAAAATGGCAGCCCATATCAACTGCCAGTGTACATGCCTGAGACCATGGTCGGGGGAGGGGTAAATTTAGAATTTTTCAAAAATTAATTTTGCGACATGTGTCGTCCAAACGTATTGCCACAATGTATTATGAACCAAAAGCGTGAAATTTCCTCGAAATAACATCATATGTTCGATTTTTCCACATTTTAGTGGTGGTCGGGGGTGGGTAAAAGGGTGGTCGGGGGTGGTTAAAAGCCTGAGATCAACAGGTCGGGCGCGAGATAGAGCTCAGGTCGTTTCACCACTCGCTTCGTGATTGTAAAGAACCATAACAGACAAATTAATTGACTTCTACTGACTCCACCAAACCCCTAACTACCAACGGTCGGGAGGTAATCAAATGTGCTAAAATCGACCTTTTGACTCTAGCGCTGGGGTAAGTAACAGCAAGCACCTGGGTTATATTTTTTCAAAAGGCACCCAAGGGACAGGTATGATATATGAATGAAACGAGGATCGTCTGCCGTGTGTTTTAAAAGTGTAGCCTGACCGGCCGGCTATAAATCTTGCAATCAATGGATATCTATGTTTTGCAAAACATATGTCTAAGTAAACGTGTGATCTACTGCAGTTGTTTTGTTGTTGCTGATGGTGTTGCAGCTATTGTGCAGTTAGTTTTTGTTGATTTTGTGCGAGCTCAAAATAATGAAAAAAACCTCTTGGTTTTAGTAGTAATGACTGTATCGTTTGAGTTTAAATAAGTTGTGCTATACTAAATTACAAACGAACATCGCGACCAGGTGTAAATTTCAGGGCAGCTTTTTAATGGAGTGGTCAACCTTATGATCCAAACAGCAGCAGTGTCTACAAATTATGTTACGACTCGTGCTTTAATGATTGATTGGTGAGTTCGCCCTCATGGGCTGAGTGCAGGAAGTTTGCGAATGTTACAAATGCAGCATAAAACAATAAATAATGTATGTAATTGCGAATGCCACGTGTTGATGTTTTGTCTCTTGTTTATGTAGTTTTCACATGTGTTGGTTGTTTCCATGATTGTTCTTTACTGTAAAACAATGAAATTTCGTGTCTTGGCTGTGCTGTTCGCGTACGTTGCTGGTGGCGCTGGTAGGCTTAAAGAAATAATAGTGTTATTTAATATTGTACCACGTTGTGGAAGCTTCGAGAGAAATTAATGCATTGTTGTTGCTTGAGTTGAATCATTCTGTTGTGTCAGAAAATTGCCTTCATTATGATTTAAATTTGTACATGTTCTAGAAAACTGCTTATATTATATATACCCTGGTGTATTCGCGAGATTTCTGACTCGAATTGTTGATCATTTTTCTCAATTTATTGATGTATAATACAGTGAATTATACTGTGTAGCTATTGCAGATGCTTTATTCAAGGGATTTATGACACTGATTATTTTTATGTAGTTAAAAGTTATAAGATCGTTTTAAAACCACATACCATCGAGGCAGCACTTTAAAATTTTGTTAGGTAGGTGGTTTTCCTAGAATTCGTAGCTCTGGCGAAATCTAGATCTGGGGAAGGCTTTCGGGTATATAAGCCAGTTGCACAGCTCAGTCGGGGAGTTCTCTCCGAAGCAGTTGCCGCTGGTAAGTAGCTCTATTATTATTTATGTTGAAATTTTTCTTAAGTGCTGAGTATAAGCACACTGTAACACAGTAGCAATTGGGAAACTAGTGGTGGAGTTTGAGTAACTGTGGTACCCTATTAGCTAAGACGTTTGGTCGTCTTCTGGTGGCTTAAGAGTTAAGTGTATAGCAGGGAAGGACGCTAATTCCCTTCCTTTCGGTACCTTTAGCTTGTATTGGTTGGAGATTTATCTGTCTATTATCAGACCTCACGGTCACACTCACCGTTTTCAACAATTGTTCTCTTGGGTACCGTGTTACATAATATACTTAAGGATAGCTTGGGGAACACATACCGCATAATCGTAACTTTGTATACCTATAGGCGAGTTAATCTCCGAAGAAACCGCAGCTGGTAAGTAGCTTTTCGATTAATTTACACTAGCATTAAAAGTTATTGTGTGAGGAAGGACGATCATTCCCTTCCTATATTACAAGGTAGATTTTGTTGGGAGGACGCTTATCCCCTTCCTTGATTTGTGATAATTTTAATTGTGGTTGCCCTGTAGTACTATTAGACCTCACGGTCGCTCTCACAGTTTCAATTGTTGTTTTATTTTCGACCATAGTAATAACCTTGGGGCAATACTAGAAGAAATAATAAGTGTGTGTGTCTTAGCTTTTCTGTGTTTAAGGTTGAATTAGTTAACTTATCCGTGACTGATTTCGCTCAGAGAGTCCAGTGTCCTTGATATTTCTTGGAGGTTTATACTAAGCTTGTGTGGTGAGCTGAGTCCTAGGTCCTGAGTGCTACATTACACATAACACGGGTTTTTATTGAAACTTATTAGGACTAGCTTCGCTACATGAACAACGTTTATGTACCACGCATAAGTAACGAGAAATGACCAAAAAAGAATTTGGTCGGGGGGGAGGGGTAAAACTGGGGTTCATGCCATATCGACAGCTGTCACTCTCCATGATTGGAGTAGATTTGAAAATCGTGCAAATAAAAATGTTGTGGAGACCTGATTAATCCTGCATAGAAAAGAATTTGGGCCATAAATTCGAACACGGAGCCACGACACTACCCGAAAAAAAGATTAGTCATTACGATTTTTGTCAATTTGGGACTTATGTGGATGTCCAGCCTCTTACGACGTGCGTGAAGCCGAAAAATTTTTTTTGTTTGAACTAGCTAACTAATGACGCTTCCTAGCGTAAATAACATTTTACCAGTTCCTGCACGTCTATGTGCTACTGGCCAAAATATCGTTTACCCCCCCCCCCGACCAAAAGGTCATCGTAGCGTGAAATGCCCTTGATTTGAATATTAATTTACAATGTATAATACAACAGATAAAATACAGTTTATTTATGATTTTATTTACTGCTAAGTACTGGTACACATATTTGTACATGACCTACTATTCCTAAAGTTGGTGGTTGATGCATCAATTTTAAGGTACAGTGCGACAATTTATTCTCAATATGAAAATAACATAATTTTGAACATTTTGCTGTATTAAACGACATTTTTGTCGACATTTAAATTCCAAAATGATTTTGTTAAATCAATTGAACAACGGTTTAGGGTCAAAAGTACGGCGAATTTCATTAGTTTGTCTTTCTAGCAGGATTTCTACATATTTTACCGTATTCGATCCTACGGGGTAATATGGCATGCCCATACGCGTGTCCATAACAAACGCTCGTATTAAAACTTGCGTAAATTAACGTATAAAGTTGTTTTTTCGTAGCAACAAAAACATTATCCTATATCATTTCATTACCCAGACAGCAAGAAACTATACTAAAACGTCGCTTCAAAATTGCTTCATGCTAGTATACAGTCTGCTTCTGTCGACAGCCGCTTATAATAATTGTACACATGAGGAATTTAGAACCACTACTCTTCCGATAATAAGTCCAAGCTGAGCTTATTTAACCCGCCCCACACAAGTTGGTTCTCTCATTTAGGAAGTATTGTAGTCTTTTAGCTCGTTGCGATTCAGAAAACCAAAGTAGCCCATCTGTGTGCAAGTGGTACCAAAAAACAAAAACGGTAGTTTTACACCAGTGTCAGCGCCTCCAAAGCGTCGTATGACACACGTATGCACGTATTAGCAGTAATATGGGAACAAGAAACGGGATGGAGAGAAAGTTTATCAATCCATGAAACAAATTATGGTCCCGTGAGAATAAATATGGTTCAACATACGACCGTGGGAATAATGCAAGTGTAGTAAATCATAAAAGACTGTCTGGCAAGACAGCTCAGTTTAGGGCAACACACATAAAAATATAACAATATTGAACGGATAAAAGCGAGTACAGTTACTGTGTTTGCTACTGGTAATAATTTCGATCAGTTCAAGAATCTGATATTTAAGATAAAACCACTGAGCTAAAGCCAGGTAGACCCATATGTTAATTTCGGGCCAAATATTTTTTGTCGTTGGGGTAAAAAAGAAGTAAATAGAGTAAAATAACTAGAATTTGGTCCCATATATGTAAATACAAAAATTTCAAAAAATTTAGAACGCTAATACAAGTCATTAATACCTCGCCAAAACCACAATTATATTTTAAAATCCATATTTCGGTTCCAAGGTGACGACCGTTGACTATATATATGACCAATAATTAAAGCGGTTAGTAATGATGCACGTTAACTACAGAGAGACACAAAAAAGGCCTTATAAGCTCAATATTTATATACTGGGACTCATGTAACGAAACAATGAGAAATACCCTATATGTTCTAAAAATAGCATCTAATAATTTTTATAGATTTCACCGTATTTTGGCTAATCACGCTCAAAATTGTTCACGGTGCTCATCGTGCCTATTGTCACACTAATCTCCGATTCCTGGGGCAGTGAAAGCATAAAACTGTTATGAGGATTGGAAGAAAAATGTTTAAACACAAAATATGGTCCCATTAATAAAATTGTTGGTATCGCAGAACAAAGCGATATATACGAAATATACAGTTAAAAGATGAGCCACAATTTTAAGACCGGGGTAAAAGTTTTGTCTAGGGTCAACTACTCATCTACAGCATGGAAAAAAATTGAATCACAACTAAGCCCGTGCATGAAAAACTGAACCAAAATGAAGTTTTAGGCGCGATATCGTGTTTTTCAGCACACGCATTGCTGTCATTTCTTTGAAGTAGACAATATGGGTAGGATTTTTAATTTGCTTCGATCGACAGGCCCTGTCTAGGGTTTTGGATGAACTACAAAAATGCATTAAACCATGCACCCAAAAATGCCTCCAACTACGCATGTGTACCTAAACTGTGTCATCTGAAATGTGCACGCCAAGTATTGAGCGTGTACTAGACAATTTGAAGCGCAGCCACAATTTATGCGATAATAATTGTGATATGTGAATCCGCAGTAACCTAGGAACCACTGGTTTCTCCTATTCCGAATGAAAATACACATTTAACAATAAACACTGCCCTTATCAAGAATGCAGCTCCTGGCTACTTTTAGGAACAGATCCTAGCTTGAACGCGAGTTCATTATATAATTTCATAGCTTTGCCCGACACTCCAGCCATACTCATGTACTTTCCTTTATACAATAATGCGGTGTTCCTTCGGCCTAAACCCCCACCTATGCCCTAGCGATTGCAGGAAACCCGACCACGAGATTTTCTAGGAGTATTCACTTTCTTTGATGGGCATGGAAGTGATTTACAAAAATTGTTATATATTTAAAAGATTCTTAGGTAGTTCGTTCATACACACCAAGGAACCTTGTTGGAAGGCAATAACCCTAAAGAACATTAAAGTGTATCTAATGCAATTCTTGGAGGCACAGTACCCGCCAAAAATGACTGTCGCTCGCTCGTGACTCACTCGAAATAAATTTGTTCTAAAGGTAGAATTTACTATTATTTTAAATAGTTTCGAAATCTCGAGCGAGCCACTCCCTCGCGGATCGCTCGAACTCGCTCGCTCGAAATGCAATGGTAATTTCTGGCGCGTGCCGTACGTCAGGCGGAAAAACGACCAGATCATCGGATAACGAATGATCGATATGTGCACGTACTATGGTCAAAGTGCCATGATGAGTAATCGTATGTAACCGTCAGATGAGCAACCGGAATTCAATTTCCAGCAATTTATACTGAATCTAAGTTAAGACTTTATATCTTTGGGATATCTACATGGCGTAATTTGTAATAATCATTTCCATTCCTTAGTCGAGATTTGCTAACAAACGAAACAATTAATGCAACAGTACTCTTGTTGCTATTTGTATAACACAAAAACAAAATGTCTCTGTGTTCACTTGGCCTCTCCACAGTGGGGGGGGGGGTGGGGGGACCCCCCACTTTCCAAATCCCCCATGTTCGTGAGATTTTCCCCATGTCCGTCCCCCCACTCGGACGAAACCCCCCATGTTCAACTAATTCCAAAAATTTTTTATGTTTGAAAATTTATGTTCTTTGTTTGCAAATTGTTTTTTAAACATTAATTACCACTATTTATAATGCTAAAATATTGTTTTTAGCTTGAAACTACGTTCACAGTAGTAAAAATTCATGAAAATCTGGAAATATTTTGTATTTTTAAGCAAAATTTATCAACCCCACTAAAATTTCCCCCGAGAATGAACATGGGGGCTCCCGAAGTTCCCCCCCCCCCACTTTTCGGAGGGCTGCGGACAGGCCAGTTCACTCTAGTGCGACTGATTACCTCTTCAATTTCCATCTTTTGGTCACATCCATTTTAAAAGGCACATCGAGATAACGCTAGTGTCAATCAAACACTATAAGTTTAAAGCACTCCAGAATCTGCTAGTTATGCCATTGCATAGCAATTCCGGTTTAGAAATACACCAATGGAAGTACATTAAGAGAAACAGTACATAGTATTAAGTAACATTAAGTATATATACATAAGGAAGCACGAAATGCAAACGAACAATAAATTTAAACAAGTACACCACTTTCACCTGTAGGCGAACGTTGTTTAGTTCGTTTCTTTTAGCTTTTTGCCGGTAGCTGCAATATTCGCCACAATTGGCCGCTGCTCGCTCGCAACTTCCATGCGGAAAAGTAACATTGTACCTTTAAACTTTACTAGAACGTGGGTCGAGCGCTATTGCTGTGAGCGAGCGACGTTTACAGTGACAAATACGTTTTGAACTCATCATTTTTAGAAGCCTCGAAAACCTTCACATACGCTGATTTAACAAATTAGTGTTAGATTGAACCCACAAATCATTCATAGATCGAAGGAATGTCATTGCATGCGGTGTTATGCCAAAAAGAGTATAATCGCCACAGATGCGGTCAAATATATCATTTCTTTGTTTTCGGTAACCTCGAAGCCCTTTACAACTATAAATGCAACAAATTATGTCATTAGGTTGAAAATCACGGAATCATGGATGGCTCAAGGAGGGTATCACGGGAAACTATACCACTGTGAAAAAACCTATATCGGTCACAGATACACACAAAATAAATCACTTCATCGTTTTCAGAATACCCGAAAACATCTACAACCAGAAAAGCATCAAACTATAACATTATTGAAAATGTGTAGATTTATATAATGTACCGTCAACATTTTCATGAAAAGTAATGATTTTAACACGTAAAAACCCAATAATATAACAACTGTTTGCCTTATTTCAAAAGAGAAATGGTCACAACATGCGTCTACCCTTTGGCACTCCGAAGAATGTCGGAGTGTGCGACCACACCACGGCAAGGCCGGTAGTTCTATCCGTAACCGGAACAATTAGCTTGAAAATGCTCAAGAGAGATCTCATGGAATACAATACCATCCCAAAAAGTCTACATTGGTGACGAATACACTCAAATAACTTCACCGTTTTGAGCTTCCTCGAAAACATTTTCAAATGCTATCAATAATTATAACATTTAGGTTGAAAATCACGGAATCATGCATGGCTCAGGGTTTCCTGGCAGATAGCACCATTCCAAAAATGAAACATCGGTCCCAGGTACAGTCGAATATATCAGTTCCACAGATACACTGAAATGAATCACTTCATCGGTTCAGCACGATCGAAAACATTTGTATTAGCAGACGCAACAAAATCTGACATTACATTTCAATCAAGGAATCATGCATGTTTCTCGGAGGCCTTTCGGGATACAGTGAAATTACGAAAAAGGTAAATCGGTCACAGATATATTCAAATATATCACTCCATCGTTTTCAGAATCATCGAAAACCTTTGTAATAACATGTGCAACAAAATATGACATTACATTAACAATAACGAAATCCTGAATGGTGCTTGGGGAGGCAGGTCACAGAGAATACAAAACTATTCCAAAAAGGGAACACCGAACACAGATACGTTCAAATATATCATTCCATTGTTTTCAATCATTCCTGTCTTCTTTTCAGCACCCGCGAAACCCTTTGTAGAAGCAGCAGAACACACTGAGACATTACATTTAAAATAACGAAATCATGCATGGCTCTTAGGGGGCATAGGATGCAGTACCATTCCAAAACAGGAACACCGATCACAGATACATTCAAATAAATTGCTCCATTGTTTTCAGTGATCCCGAAAACTTTTATAGCGAACATGTAATACTGACTAACGATTATTTAAAAAATAAAAGATGAAAATGTGTTCTTTTGGATCCTATTTTGTGTTTCTATCTCCTTATCCGCGAGTCTAACAAAACGTGTTAGGTAATAAAGTTGTAGATCTTGTCAATGTGCAATAGTTTTTGATACAAGGCCAGTGCTTTGAGCTATACCTAAAAACGCATTTCCTCTCGGTCACAAAATTTGAGGGATCACTTTACAAAGGGGGCCATCATACCCTATGGGTGAGTTGCATTGATAGAACCTATACAAGGTGGTGCCAAGGGAGCGTACGATCCCTTAAAACATATTTGCCGTTTGATCCGGGGTCAGCTATGTTCACATAGTCGGGCCCACAGCGGCCGTGAGAGTAGTCCCATAAAAAATTAGCAATGTTGTAGACCTCGATGAGCCGATTCTGTATGGATGTCAACATTTTTCCAATGTGTCGCGAGATAACGTCTGCGAAACACCCGTATAACCAGATTTGGCAAAAACCATTAAAACATGTTTTGCCAACTTTGAACAGGGCGGTGGGGTCGGAGCTGTTCGCGTTCAACGAAAAAGCACATCTTCACCACTTTTTCCTTTCGAACGAAAAAAATTTGTCGGAATCCGTCCATCCGAAAATGAGTTCTGAATAACAGCGATAGACAAAAAATAGTCACAATTTTCTCCCTAGCGCCGTCAGTGGAAACTCCGCTCCCTTCGCTCGATCCGTTTCAATAAACATTACCTTGATCTTTTCTTGAGCTTTCTTCGCCTTATTTGCTTCGGCCTCTTTTTGAATAAGTGAAAGAATATATTTGTAGAAGGCTAATGCTGAGCGAACTTGAGGCAAGGTTGCAACCCAAAGTATGTCGTCCAGTATCAATTGCAGACGAGCCGTCATCACAGCGCCATCTGAAACGTTAAACATATCACACGGCCAAAAAATTAAAATAGTCACTAACCAATTAATATTTTGCTGGCTACCAAGAGCATGGCTTAGTTAAAGCATAACGTAAGTATATGAGAAAAGAGCTTCGTCATTTCTAGCAAATTCTGCAAAATGACTTTAATCTTTTATGCTAAGAAGACAAATTATTGCGTTACTGCTTAGTGATGTGCTTCCGTGAATACGTTACAACGTATAGTATGTCGGGCTGACGAAGCTAACACGCTCCCATGGACAGTGGAACCATAACATTTCCAAGAATTCTCTGCGAACAAAATGTATATATCACTTGTTAGTGCGAAAATTATTTGTCGTTATAGATTCCCCATATGCACGTTCGAAACGTAATAGTTTAAATATCAATCAAATACCAATTAAGTTGATAATTTCATTTTGGGGGCAAATACCAACTGTAATTAAACTATGCCCACAAAAATTAAAAAAATGCCCACTAATTTGCCCGTGTATAATCTTAATACCAGCTACAAAAATTCGGCGGTATTAATTCAAACATAATAGATATATTCTGGATCGTTACGACACAGATTAAACCCACCACAGACCATGGGCAACTTTTATGAATGTCTAATATAGGCTCGCTACAGAAATTAGCACTAAAAACTGTTTTAAAGAAATTCAGAGGCTCCTTCCCCGAAAGAGTATGCGTGTGTAGAAAACACAGCAATTGCAGGCATGAATATGGTAGTGTTTGTATATACTGATATAACCACTATGAGTTACTTGATTCTGCATTACCTTGTTATAATCGTATGAATTTGCATGATAATATATGATTCATTGTTACATTGTTACCATTACTGTATGCCCTATTGTGCCATTATTATTCAGTGTTACCATTATTATATACCAGGGAATAACCGGAACCGGAACCAGCAACCGGAACCGTCCATTTAAACCGGATCCGGAACCTGGTCTTCGAAATTTATATATAGTAAAACAGATGATGGAAGAAATGAAGGTATAGTGGATTTAAAATGCATTAAAATAGCTTTTACATTAAAGTTAATGTATTGCGATTGTATTTTGCCTTTCTCAAACTTTAAAGAGACTGAGGAAGCTAATAATGTTTATTTATCGATCAAATATGTCGGTTTTTGGAAATTGAGAGCAAAAAATGTCTTCCACTATACACCATTGCGTATACTGCGTCAAATCGAATGTGCTTACAAAGCTTGGAGCGTATAATACACACTTTCGCTCTGTCTCCAGTCGCCTCCCTTTACTAGATATACGTTTGTTGCATGTTCTTCTGTAGAAAACTTAAAATTATTGGTTTATATGATTCTAAGAGAAAATAATAGATATAAGGTGATTTTCTGATCAGTGGTCAGAGACACTGTTTAGGCTAGCGTTGGACAAACAGTGCCCGTCAGTTAGATCATAATGATGATAACTTTCTAATCAGAATGCTATAAATGAGACACACTGTGTGGTGCTCGCACAGTTTCAATAAATACAGTTCACTGCCAAAAAAGCAGTTTCTAGCTGCGTTGCAGATAACGTTAGTTTACTTTAATTTAGACTGATTTACCAAGTTTACAAGCGTACTGGCGGGTGCTTGACGCAATTTATGTTAGCCAAGCATACCCTAAGTACTTCTGCGTAAGCCATACTCTGTTACCGAGTTGGACCGGTTTAATTCAATCGTATCCCACAGACTTCTGATGTGTAAAATAGCTGCTACAAGCATCGACCTGGCTTTGTTTTAACAAACTCCTGCAGGTTATTATGAAAAATTCCTGCTCAAATTATGTGCCCTACTTACGTTTCACACGGCAAATTGGTTAGTTAATCTTTTCTTTTGCTTGGTTGTATTGGAGCTTGATCATTGCATAATATATATCACATATGTTTGGATCACAGGATGAAGCAAAAGACGTGGAAAATTTTAAACAAAATTTTTAAACCGGAATTCCGGTTCCGGGATGGTTTTTGCCCTTTGCCGGAACCGCAACCGGAACACGATTTTCGCCGGAACCGGAATTCCGGTTACTCCCTGTTATATACCCTATTGTACCATTCTTATCCAGATGGGTTCAGGCTTCATGAGGTTTTAGGGTTGTATATACATCAAACACAGCCTGTTGCAGGTGATTAAACAAAATAACTTAAAAATGAAACAACGCTTGCTCCGTTTAACATTTGCTTACGGGATTCTAGTCATTATGTTTAACTACCTATAGCAGGTTTTGTGTTAGATATATAAAGCCTTAAAACTTTTGAAACCATGTAATCATCATGCTGGTCCGATAGAGTTCAGGAACACCATAATCGTTCCTGTTCAAAACCTATAATAGCTTGTATAAAATATAAATACGACAGGCTAAATGTTTTCAGTAAATCGTGTTCGCTGACGGTCGACCTTCGCCATCTTAAAATAACGAAAAACCTATAAAGACCATTCTAAATGCCCTAAAATTATATGTAACACCACAGCTGAAGACTGACTATACTCTGGAAATAGGGTTCCTCGACCTTAAATCCACTGAAAAAGAATGAACTGTGCTGAACTCTATGTATCTACGCCAACAAATCGAACGTACAAAAATTCTATAATACACCATTATTGAAGCTCTTCACGCAATATATAACCCAATAATGAAGACGGTTACATAATGGAAATCGGTTGGTTGTCCCGGAACCTCAGAAACCACTAAAACGTATTACATAGCCACGTTGAACTCTACATCATAAAACCATAACATGCAGCCTGCTTGATACCCAATAAACACTAGTTCTTAGGTAAAAACACGAAATAACTTGTGGTAAGGTAAAAACACGAGATAACAATCCGAAATTAAAAAAAAACCGACATTCTGGCAAATGGTCGACGAACCTGGGTCAACAGAAGCACAGGGATTTGGGCCCATAAAATTGACGTTCAACGCAGTTGCTAATCCCAATGGGCTAGTTGCAGTGGTCGCAGTTTTTTATGTGAAGTCTGTGCCGCCAAATATCATGGCTGTATTTGGCAAAAAACCATTAAAACCAGTGCTTTGTCATTTTTGTTGCTGAAGATGATGTTGGAGTTTTTAGCGTTCAACTAAAGATATATCGTCAACACTTTTGCTATCAAACGAAAAAATTTTGTCTATCCGAAGACTATTTATAAACAGACACCGATAGACAAAAAAATCAAGATCTTCCCATCTAGGGTCAGTGGACACTCTGCTGGCTTCGTTTCAATGAAAAAGCTTTTAAAATTATGTTAATGAGCTATAACTGTGACAGAGGCTTTGATGATTCCAAATGCGGCGGTAATTATTGTATATAATTGAAAAAATCCATACATGCGTTTCGCTAACTATAGCGTCAGCAAAGAAGAAGAATATTCAATTTACCATTTACTGTCAAAGTAAATGTGGAGTACACATCTAACACGTGCCTGGCATGTTCGTCAGAAGGCTACTTATTATCAGAGAACTGAAGTATTATCTACATATTTTGTACAATGCGTACAACATATATTACATACACTTCCTTCCGTCGTTTGACCAACTACCAAATCGCTTACCCGATGCGTTTTTCTTAAAAGTAATCCGGCACCGCCCGTGGCTCGTTATCAGGCGTAGTGGAGCGTTTATCGTAGGCCCAGATGCCGTCGGCGACGCATTCGGACTCTGTATCACGCTACATGCTTCGGCACGCAGCGTTTGCCATTCTACTTCTTTGAAAACGAGGACTTGACTGTTATTTCGGTCGGCTAGACGAGTACTCCGAAGTGTGTCACTTCGTGTCCAGTTTGGCGAACGACTTTCGACACTCAGGCGTGAGAGCTAATAAAGGATACCACAAGAATATGATGAAAATTATTTTTAAACAGTATCAAATTTTAAGATTAGCATACAGGCCGCGTATGTCCATAACAATGAAAACACGAACACAACTAACAGCTTTGGTTGAATGACAATTAACAATAATGATAATACATTTTCAGTTTAAAACGTAACTTAGGTAATTTCTTCAGAAAATCAGTCTTCGAATCACAAACCAAAGTTCATCAGTATTCAGTTACAGTAAGAAACAATGTCGTTAACTAGTGAAAGGTAGAAATACCTCGACATTTAACGGATCACTAAATCGCGAGTTATAATCTTCTAAACCGCGAGTTATAAACTTACAAACGTAAAACAGAAAAGCTAAATGAGATATGATTTTGAGGCAAGAGCAACACAGTAAATTTGCCGATATGGTACTTAATCTGGGGCACCTGAACATTATAGAACTTCAGTACCATTATCAAAAAACAAATAGTGCTATTCGGCCATAGCAGAAAATATTATATTCACAGAAAATTTCAAAGTTGCTACATGCTGATTACTATAAATAAGACGTACCGAAAATGAGCCGCGAAAGACTTGTGCAGTAAAATTGACTTCTAGTGAATTCACGTAAATTGACATTCCTTCAACAACTTTTTCTGCAAACCCGTAGCCACCCGATTCTCTGAAATTGCAGAAAACAGTTTACTGCTGCCCAACTCGGTAACAATAAGTGCAATAGGGTACTGCACCCAACACTATTTGATAGGCCACTTTCTCACACAGGAACTACTGCAGCAACCCAGACTAATATCGGAAGTGTGTGTGCAGAATAACGTCAACTGTTTAATATAAGACCAAATATTAAAAAAGTACGACGATAGACAACAAAGTATTCCACTGAAGCACCAGCTGTAATGAAGCTGTAAATACCAGTCTCAAATTTTGCGGAAATATCATGTTCTGAGACGACAGGACCAACTTTGTTTAGTGTAATCATGAGTGCTTTAGTGCTACACATAGTCCAAATTCAACAGTGAAGTCATGATGTCAAGCTTTAAAAACGCTTTAATTTGCTAACGCAACAAATAAAATAACCAAGTTATTGTTATTCAACAGAATGACATTTTACCTAATTTATCAGCGAGGTGGGTTAACAAAGATCCAGTAGAAAATGTTGAACTAACAAAAATCTCGTCATAACGAAGCAGTGATTTTTGTATTTAATTAATATGCTTTTAAAATTTTGAAATCAAGTGGTGGATAATATAACAAAACTCATA